>JAASGX010000564.1:0-18275 GCA_023334415.1 Phytopythium chamaehyphon | reverse complement strand
CTGCAACCGCCCCCAATACAGGCCCCTCGCTTCCGCTTCCACAATCGAAAAAGCCGCCGAGAGCCGACATGCCGCAGCGGTTCGTGGCGCTGCGCATGGCCCAGGCCCGCGGCCTGCGCGGAGACTTCCCGCGCCCAAGATTCGCCTCGGCCGACGCGCCGCCGGCTCCGCATTCACTCCTGGCGAGCCCAGCGCTGCGCCACGCGCTCAGCCTCTCGGCCGCTGGCGCCAGGAGTGAATGCGCCAGGAGCGACGGCGGTCGCTGGGACGTCGGGTGGGCTCCGGCGGACGACTCGGCGTCCACGAGCGCGTCCACGGAGCCCGAGGCCGAGACGGGCGAGCAGAAGCCAGGAGTGATGGTAGCCAAGGAGCTCATGTTCGCGCTCTCGGCGCTGCTGGTTCTGTTCGCCTCCGGCGGGCTCATCCTGGGGTGGGTTGTGGCGCATTCATGCTGGTGTTGTATTGGTATCTATACTGTTAAAACATAGGCTGACACCCATGATGCAGGTTTGGGCCCGTGTACTCGACGCTGGTGCGGGAGCGCCAGTGGTCGGAGCTCTGTGGGGAGCAAGCTTTGGCCCAGCAAGAGCGGAGAGCAGGAGAGGTGCTCTGCGCGGCCCAGGAGATCAGGCTGCAGTACGTCTTCTCGACCAGCTTTCTGTGCCTCAGCGCCGCCAACGCCGTGTTCGGAGTCACGCTGGACGTGCTCGGCCCCCGCGTGACGGTCATGGCCGGGCTACTGCTCTCTGCGCTCGGGAACGCGGCGCTGGCCATCGGCGACTCCAAGGACGGCACTGGCGCACTGATTATCGCTGGGTACGCACTAATTGGTGCTGGAGGCATGGGCGTCTACCTGGCCGCGTTTCAGATCCTCCAGCTCTACAGCACCCAAGGCTTCGTGTGCAGCGTGCTCTCGAGCCTGTTCAACTGTTCCGGTTACATTTATATGCTGCTCCAGTTTGACGGATTCACCACACGCAAGGACTTCTTTGCGACTTATAGGTAAGCCAATTTCCACTTCCATGATGAGCAAACTAGTCTCTGGACTAAATCAATCGCTTGTACAAATCAGTGTCATCGTCCTTGCCTGCGCATCTGTGTGCTTTCTGTTGTTTCCCACGAACAACGTCGTGGCCCCATCAGATTACCTTGTGATTCCCGGCTTCCGGGTTGAAAAACCACACATTCACGTGCGTTTCCCTTAGTATTATTGTATCATTCTAGTTCACTAACTTGGCGCTACCTGCAGCCTCCTCATGGTCTACTCGATGCTTTGCGAGCCCAGTTGATGCATCGTCGCGATTTGTGGTTCTTTGCAGTCTTTTTCGGGTGGATTTCTCTTCTATTTGCTTTTGTCGGAGGTGCTCTTCCAAGTCTGTTAAATCGGCTTGCGGGAGACAACGTACAAGAAGCAAGGTTGTTCACTGATGTGCTTTATCCTGTGCTTGTCAACGGCACATTTTTGTACTCGCCGGTGATTGGATTTGCGATCGACCATTTCGGCTTCAAACTCGTTTTCAGCGCATGCCTCGGCCTCACCCAGCTATTTGCGACGATGATGCTGGTACCATCATTGGCAGCACAAGCATTTACCTTTATCGTCTACGCTATGGCGCAGGCATGCCTCTATGCACTCCAGTTTGCGTACATCAGTAAGTATCCAGATAGCTACTATCCTCTCAAGTGTTGTGCTAATTGATTCTTGTGCATGATGGTAGTGATGTGTTTCCCACCAGAGCTCTACGGCACTCTCCAGGCATTTCTCGCGGTTGTATCGTTTTCGTTTGGCCTGCTGAACTATGTCATCAACCCATGGACACAGACATCACTTGATGGTGATTATACAACCCCTATTGCTCTGCTCTGTCTCCCGACTCTACTTTTGTACTCGCTAGTCTCGACGGTACACAACGGTCACGACGACCATGCGGTTGTTGCCCTCGAGCGCAACAATGACAACTTTGGAAAGGGCAAAGCTAATGAGTACACCCGTCTTGTTCAAATATAAGCTGCTGCGCAATAACAACTTATCCCGCGCTTCGTTCATCTCCTTAGACCACCCTTTTTACTCCTCGAAATCATCGTCATACTGAACACCAAGTGTCTGGTCTCGTGGCTCGCTGAGCTGCGATCTCGATGGACTTGACTCCTGGAACGAAGCACTGTAGGCCTCAGTAGGATCATCCCTTGAGACACCAACTGAAGGAGACGATAGTTCAGAGTACTCTTCATTCGAAGACAAATCCGAATGTGGTAAGCTCAGCGCATCGTCAGCGTTGTCATCCAAGTAGAGTGCATTTTCTTTTTCTTGACTACAGGTAAATGCTGTCTTTGTAGCCTGAGTATCAACTGGGTTGTCTTGCAGCAAAGGAAATGCGGGTGTTAATCTTTGTGTGAACGTAATAAACTCTTGACGATTCCAGCATCGATCGCCATCGGTATCAAACACGGCAATTAGTTTTTCAAGCTCACCAATCGATAGCTCCAGAGCAAAAACCGAGCGGAATCCAATTTGCAGCTCGCGCTGTGCGAGGCAGCCGTTTCTATCGACATCAAACCGAGTGTACACTATCTCTGCTAGATTTGACGACGATGATTGCGTTCGTTCCAACTCATGCTCCCAGTGGGTGCGTAAAAGACCGATAATCTCCTCAACATCGCGTGTGGGTAGAATCCAGTCCACAAATTCTTTTGTTGTAATCCACCTGCTGCCATCTTTGTCAAGAGCCTTTGTTGCTGCATTTACCGCCGTGAACACCAAGGATACACCATCGGCAGTCGGTACACTCCCACCATCATCGATTATCTTCCGAAGCGCCTGTTGGAATTCTCTGACCCGAACCTTGCAACAATGACCTGCGCCATCATTTAAATAAATTTTATCGGGTGCTGACGTGTCACCAATTGACACCGCGCCGGGGAGTTTTTCTAGCCACTGCGCAGCAGCTAAGCGCTGGTCTTGTTCGCTCGAAGCAGAAGCAATGTAATTGCGAAGGAACATTCGCACAGAGTACTCCTCTGCTATTGGAGCGCGTTGATCGAGCATAAAGCGAAGCCACTCCTCACGGGATATAACCCGATTGGCAGAGCTATCGGCTAAATCAACTAACAGCTTAGCAATATTGATACTGTTTGACTCTGATCCAACAAGCGACGGAGGCAGTGATGAGAAGAATTGAGCTAGCTCATTACAGACGATTTTCCCACTGTGATTATGGTCAATTCTATCAAACACTGCGGTGATAACAGTCTTTGCATCTCTTCTTCCGGTGCTGGTATCATTTAAAGTGCTCGCAATACTCTTGATCAAATCTATCAGCGCTCTCACTTTCACCGTGGCGTCTTTGAGCATGGCTTGGAAACCAGAACGCGAATCTATTGGTTCAGCAACAAGTTCGAGTAGAGGTTTTGCTAGTTGTGGTGACGCAATCGGTTGAACAGGAGGCTCGAGCCTGAGCCATAGCAGTAACTCATCGAAAGAAACGCGCAAGTCGCCGTCGGCATCAAAACAAGCGGCAAGTCGGACAACTTGACCAACCGGAATTTTTTTGAGCTCTTTAATTGATCTCAAAGCGCGACCAAACTCTTTGAGACCACACTCTTTCGTTTTCCCTGGATATGCAAACCGGAAAACCCATCGTAATCCATCTTCGAGACTCGCAAACTGGCCACTTTTATTTCTTAACTGCTCGCGAGCACTCTCAATTCGAGCGAGAATGATGTTGCGTACTCGATAACCAAGGAGTCCTAATTCCTTGTGTGGTAGGAGCTCATTATCCATTGATGAATTGGCGAGCACAAAAGATGTAAAGTCAGATATGGTAACTGCTTCAGCTCTTGCACCAAGCCCATGAGAATCTGTACTTGAGCAAAAGCACTCTCGCACAAGAGCCATATTCTTGTCACTTACACGCACGCCCATGGAATCAAGACACTCCCTCAACTCCTGCAGATCGAGCGCCCCACTTCCATCTGTATCAAAGCCCTCAAATATGTGTGACAACGCAGCTCGAAATTCAAAATAGCCATAAGAGTCGGTAAGGTTGCCAGCAGCAGTCAGATGCGCTCGAGCTGCCGTGTTTAGTTTTCTTCGAAAAGCGTGGGCTGCAGCTGCCACTTCAAGCAGTCGCTTGTTTATATCATCGTCATTGGTGTCTTCTTGTATTGAGTCCTGAATCACGACGGACTGGTCTTCACAACAAGTTTCAGGGGTATCTTGCGCCACAGATTGAGGTTCATCAAGTGTCTCTGGCGAATGAATGTTTTGCTTACCTTTATCTTCATCATGTTTTTCACCGCTGTTGTCGATACTCTTACAATTCTGCAGGTCCAATCCTTTGCAAAACTGGTCATAGGAAAGCACTAAAGGTCGAGGTGGCTCACCTGCTTTACAACGAATCAAAGCCAGCAATCTATGAAACAGTGAGAGTTTGTTAGCGACGAAGGATGTGTAATGCACCAGTCACCGTTAGACGTACCCACGAGTGAGTTTACGATCCATGTGCACATTGAATCGCAGCTCCATGCCACGTCTTAACTCAGATCGGTCGATAGCACCATCTCGCCGCAAGTCCAGCAGCCGAAATATCGTCCAAAAATCTCTATTTCCGTTGGATGCTCGTGGTCTGGCTGCTTCATGAAATACCTTGCGTAGTTTTCGCCACATGGATACCAGGAGTTCTGCATCATCAGCAGACTGCGCCGATGCAGCCTCAGATTGAAGGGTGAAGGGGTGAATAGTGTCTGGGTGCTCACCTACTTCGCTTGCATGCACTTGGTCAGGCTGCGTTCGGTCTTCGATACATTGCTTATTGGATAAATACAGTGCTCGACAACTGAGATCGTCTTCTGCGGTCATTAATCGCTGCTCTCGTTCACGCTTCAGTTGTTCACGCAGCTTTGGGAATGCCTTAGTATGCTGCCTACATCGAACACAAGCTTGAATTGTAACTGCGGCTCGTATTTCAGCTGCTCGCTGTTGTATATATATGTGTCCCCGCTTTCTCCGCGTCCAAACCTTGAAAGCGCGCTGGATAGCACAAACTTTCAAGTTGCGATACTGCGCATCTTCCTTTTCTTTTCGGTCTTGAGAAGCACGCTCGTCGAGTCGCTGCTGTAGCCGCCGCTGCTCGTCAATTATGCGCTGCGCTTTTGTCGCCTCTTTTTCGCGCTGGCGCTCACGCTCTCGATCCTCCCAGGTCATGATAAATGCTGGCTTTTTGGCAGAAAGTGGCGACTTCGTGTCTTGAGAATCGCTGGTAGTTTCCTTGTCCAATGATGGTATTAGTTCAAGCGGTAGTTGGCACTTCTCTTCGCGGCTGCTCTTTGTTTTCTGGAATAATGGAGCCTCATGTTCGCTTGCTTCATGCTTCTGGTATGCTCCACCGTCCAGACGTTTGCTGCCGTCAAAATGCTGCAACCGCTCATACGTCTCAACAACAAGGGATAGTTGGTCGCGCTCAGACTCTAGCTGTCGGTGCTGCTTATCCTATGCAGAACAAATCCCATTGAGGCCCTCAGCTAAAGTTTTGTTTTTTTTTGCAGTGAGCGTCAACTCACCAGCGCAAGTTTTCTTCGTCGTAATCGCTTTACTTCGTCAGTAAGAGTGCGGAATTGAGCACTGTAGTCGTCGACTCGAGATTCTATTGTGTCAACGCAGTGCACGAGATATTGCGCCGCAAACTGCAAAAGTCGAAAGGCTGCAAAGTGGCCTGGGTCAACACACATAGGGTCATCTCCATCGTAGTTGTCGTTATTCATCTCCCGTTCAATATCGCCATACAATACCAAATCCTGGAAATCGAGAACATGCTCTACATCGTTCTGTTCAGCACCAAGGATTGTGAGTGGAAGCTAACCATTGGGACAACAATGAAATCTTACATGAAAGAAGAGGTGGCGAACGCCTGTAGAGGCTACGAGGCCCCAATCGATTTGCATAAAAGGTTTTGCAAAAGCAAATGTTGGGTCCGTCATACCAGTCACATCACCATCACTAACTGCGCCTGGCTCTGCCTTCTTCTTGCGGATTTGATCACGAATCTTGAGAATCCGATCGTCATAGATAAAACTGATATTGATCTGTGCGCTGAGCTCGAGAGCGCCAATATTTTTCTTTGCCTGGCGGTTTGGGAGTTGCAGGGGGATCCACATGAGACCCGTTGACACCAGCGCATTATTTTCGAGGGAGTTATCCGATTGAAGTCGGAGTTGCTCAAGAGATAACACTGTTTTCGAGAGGAACACTTCGAACCCAGTAACAAAGTGGTTCCAGATTTGAAGCTCGACCCTGTCAATTCGATCAGGAAGCTCAAATCCACAAATGCTGCGGTGATCACCTTGATTCTCGACTCGTTTTTCCCAAACAGCAGTGTAGCATTCACCGCTTCGGCGCTCCGGTATGAGATTCATTGGCTTGACGCAGCTTTCAATTGCACGCACTTCGGTACTTTCGTTTTCTACCAAGGAGGGCCCTTGCTTGTAAATCACGCGCACAAATGGGTTTGTGTGCGAGCGCTCTAAGCCCGAGACAGCAAGGACTTGCAACTGGGTCCCTATCCACTCTGGTCGCCTCCGTTGTGCAGCCATTCAGGAAGATATGACCGCTCGTTCCTCTCGATGCACTGTCAAATATGGATATGGCACCCGACGCTGTCCGCCCTTTGGAGCGCACATTTGGCAGTTATCAATGTATTGGTGAATATGGCAACCAGGTCGTCGAGGGCTGCATCGTCGAGCTCCTCCATGCTTCCCGCTCGTGGGAGCTTCAGCTCTATGATGGTGTCTGCAGGAGGTTCGTCGTCCGAGGGAGGAGATGACGAGCGTACTTCAGCTTTTGAATATCTACCAGAAGACCAAGTTGCACCCTCGCCACCTCCGCCACCCTCGTCTCCACCCGCGGCACCAGAAATCCCATTCCGAGCAAACCAGCGAGTTCGAGTGAAGTCGGTGAGTTTTCCTCTCGACTTCAAAGATCATAATCCGAAGTCACAATCCGTTCGTCGAGCCACTGGCGTTCGGACACAGTCTCCACCCAAAGCGAGGGAACGAAGAGCAATGTCTACTGTAGTTGAACAAACTGGCATAGCAAGAGGTAGCACATCCCCTGCAATCCACAGTGAGCTAGAGGTCAAAGCTCAAGCTGGGATACATGGATCTCCAAAGTCGAAGTCACAAGAGGTATCGTCAGCGAAGTCCTTGTCATCCATTCCTACCCCAAGTTTGCACCCAGTCGACACCCTGGCAAAAAAGCTAAGGCAGCAAGCAAATGAGCTGACACAGATGTACGAGCAGCTGTCAACCCAGCGTGAGCAAATCGAGAGTTACAAGAAAGATGTTGAATTGCAAAAGCTTGAGAATGGCCGATTGAAACTGTTGCTTAAACATCATCGGCAGGACGGCAGAGCAACCGCTGGAATAACTCCGAGACGAAAAACAACAACGCTTAATACTCCAGTAGATCGCGAAGGGCGATCGAGTTGCCAAAGCGCCAAAAGCGCGCTTGATCGCAAAATCCAAGAAATGGAGGAGGAGAAACGACACTATGAATTATCAGCTAAGCGACTCGAAAACGTGGTTACTGACGTTCAGAGCTTCTTCGAACAACGTAATCAACGAGAAGGCAATGAACATGGCTCTGAGATCGAGGAGCAACGCCAGTATATCCGCGTTCTAGAAGAAGTAGTGCACCTCAAAGCACGTGAATTCAACATATCTAGTCACGAGGAGCTTCTTGTGGTACTCGCCGAGCTACGACACACAATCTATGAACGGGAGCGTGATGTCGAACAGCTACGACAACAACTTCATGTGGCTGAAGAGCAACTTTTACGCGAAAAGCAGAGTCACTTGGAGTCTCGCGAGGCATTTGAGCGTCAACACCAAGATCATGATGAGTTCAAAACGCAAGCTCGTAGCAACGAGTCTATGCTAAAGCAGCAGCTGATGGCGTACCAAAGAGATCTGTATCGAATTCGTGACGACTTCAATCAAGAACAATCAAAGTGGACTAGTTTGCAAGAACATGAGCGCCAACTTGAGCATAGACTTGCAAAGGTTGAAACTGAGGCTGCTTCTGTGCGAGCTCGACTTCAAGAAGTTGTTAGAGAGCGTGACGCTGTAGGTAGCCAACTCACCGAAGCAAAGAAGAATGCTGATACTGCATCTCACAGAGCAAGCCAATGGGAAGATGAGGCAAATCGCCGCCAAATTCATCTCGATGAAATGAATGCTCTGCACGAGGAGCTTCTGAAATCGGTTACCGAGACTTCTGGGTCTAACGAAGCCCTGAAATCACGGACAATTCAGCTTGAAAATGAACTCGCAACTTTCAAACAACGCACAGATGATTTACAGCATGAGCTAGGCCAGGAAGTTGCAAGAAATGAAGCCGAGCAGATCCGTTTAACTGAGCAAATGCAAGTGTTGACTGAGCAGTGCAACACATTCGACGTCGAGAGTAAAGAATTAATGAAAACTGTTAAGGAGCTCGGTGAAATGCTGGAGATGACGAGGAATCAGCTTGCAGACAAGATTGACGAACTTGAAGAAGCTCAAAGATCTTTGCAAGAGCAAAAGCGCAAAGCTAGCGTGAATAATGAGGCTGCTGCTGAGATGGACTCAGCCTTAGCGGCTGCGGTTCGAATGATGACGCCATTTGTCGATACCCAAGCTCGCGAAGAAGATTGTGATACGCTGGATATGTATACGGTGAACCGGTTGGAGGCATGCTGTGGTGCACTTCGCTCTCTTTTGGACATAAATGTCAACACCAGCGCACCATCAAGTTGTGTCATGCCTCATTCTCTGCACAGATTTCTCCAAGGAATCTCGGAAGTGGCAGCATGTGCAGTCTCTGATATGATGCACTGCCGGGACTCATGGAACAAAGAGCGATGCGATCTTCATGATGCCTGTAGAATACTGGAAGAGTCTTGCCGAGTCTACTCGATCGATCTCGAGCAATGTCATCATCAGTTATCCAAATGCAAATCCGAACTGTCAGAGGTTTGTTCGTGCATGTTGCAGCATAATTGTTTCGTGAACTAACCTAAGTGCATGATGCCTGCAGCGGACACTACAAGTCGAAGTGGTTGCGATCGAGATGGAAGCTCTCGCCAATCAAATACTCTCCATGCAAGCTGTTCATAGCGATAATTGTGTGCTGCAAGAGCGAATGGCCGAGCTAGAAGAATGTCAAAAGCGCTTTCAAACTGCACTGGCAGATACTGAGCAAGCACTTCAAGTCCAGCAAGACGAGAACGAGGACCTCCAGCAGAAGCTGTTGGTAGTAGACGTCGAGTTGAAGCAACAGCAATCGATGCTGAGCGAGCATTCCGACCTTCAGCTTCGTGTTGTAGATCTTGCTGGTGAGCTCGATGAAGCTCTCACGCTAAGTGAGGAGCAAAATGCTTGGAACGAGCAGGTGCGAGCTTGTAGATTGCTATCTAGAATATGCATTGGTCCTAACCATGTTACTTCATCAGTTGTCGAGGAATTTGCAGCGACAAGAAGTGACCACCGCAACGCAGAATGCGATAATCCGCGAGCTTAAAGCTCAACACCGAGCCTTTGCCCGTCGATTCACGCAACTCTTTGAGCGTTATGCTGACTGTGAAGAGTCCAGCTCGGTAGTCAATTTTGCACGTGACGCGGGCATTAATGAGATCGATACAGAGATCTTACTACAGCAACTACAAGCGTTTCCTGCTGTCGTTGAGCAGTACGTTGGGCGGTGCATGAGCCATGTGCAGTCCGAGGAGATCAACACCGCCCAAGCCAACAAGATAACAACAGCTGGATGGTACACCCACGAGAAGGAAGCGATCGTCAAGACAGTCGAAGACGCATGCGACCCAACTGGAAAAGTAGCAGCAAACATGAAACAAGTGGAGTGTGGTGAGGAGACTGCCTTTCAAGAACAGCTAGAGCTCATCCGCGACGCCTTTCGCCCATACAGGCTAGATTGACATGGCTGTAGAGCGCACAAGCATATCGAACTCGTATGCTCACTGCATATTTCTGTGATGCTGTCTCGCAAGTGCTACGTTCACGTGTACCCTTCTTCACCTTGTCTTCCGGCCTCAGATATCACCATCTCAGTTCTTCCGCCCTTGGCGGTGTTGCTGACATGGTCTCTGTGGAGTGTTGCGTTCCGCATGGAGGTCGGTCGCTGACCACCGCCTTCACTTCCAAATCGTCGACCTCGACTCTATCTCTACACGCCACTCTGCAAACGCGATGGCTCACCGCTCACTGATCATCGCTCTAGCGCTGTTCGCACTGGTCGTGTCGCTCAGCACTTGCACCACCTCTGCATCTGCTTTGTCGGCTTCGGTCTCAGCCTCCAAGACGTACACGTTCCACCTTCGCGAAGCCTCTGTCAAGGCGACCAGCAGCTCGACCGTAGCACCCGCGAAGGCCAAAGAACACAGCAAGAGCGACGATGTGGAGCTCGGTCCCGGCGCCATTGCGGCTCTCAGTGTCATCGTGGGCTTCTGCATGGCTGCGTCCGGCTACCAGAGCTTCGTGCCTGCCGCCGCCATCTGCGCCTACATCTTCGGCGCAGTCACCGCAGCTGCCGTTCTGGAAGGCGCGGTAAGAGATGACTCGGCCGCGTGGATCAACTGGGTGGCGTTCGGCGCCGCCGGGCCCGTCATGGCGGCCGTGGTCAAGCAGGTCTCGTACTCAGCGCGGTCGTTCCTGATCGGGTCGGCGGCTGGGGCTCTGCTGGCGTACTCGCTCACCACGTCGGTCGTGGCCTTCGTTTACATTGGTGACGCCGACCAGCTGTTGGCGGTGCTGGTGGCTGCGCTGTCGGTACTGAACGGCGTGCTGACGCTCAAGCTCGACCGGCCGGCCATCATCGCGGCCTCGAGCGTCGTGGGCGCTGAGATGCTCGTCTGGGGCGGCGGCTACTTCATCGGCTTCTACCCGAGCGCGCTCCGGCTGGAGCTGCTGCGCTTCGAGACCGCCGACGGCGCCCTGGCCTACGACGTTCCGGTCGTCTGGTGGGGCTACGTGGGCGCCGTGGCGCTGGCGGCGGCGGCTGGAGCGGCCTTCCAGGTCCGCAAGTCGGCCGCAGACCTGGACCACCGAGCCAAAGCGCTGGAGCTGGAGCCCGAGGACGACGACGCCACCGTCAAGGAGCAGGCCGCGGCCGCATAGCTACGAATGATACGCACAGCTCTCCATTTCTAAAAAATGTACCCATTCATCTGATTTGTGACGAATGAACCCACGCTGGAATGGTGGGTTAACTTGTCTGATAAAGTGTTCACTGGTGTGAGCGTTGATTCGTCAAAAAGAACCATCCAATCATGTCGTCTGAAGCCTCATTTTCAGCCAGTCGTGATACAGCCAGGATACTTTTGCAGACAACCTTCGCGTTCGCAATAGTAGCCGCGGCCCTAACCGCGCAGTTGCGTGTTGGATTTTCTCTCGCCGGCCGATCCGCTCGTCCGTAGCTCTCCGCCTCATTAGCAGAAGATCCTCGCGCCGCTCAAGTCCAAGCGAAGGCTGCGATGGCTCGCTCCGCTCCCGCGTCGGCGCCGCTGCTCCTGGCGCTGCTGGCTCTAGCGCTGGCCGTGGCGCTGGCCTCCGCCTCAGGCTCAGACTCAGGCTCGGGCGACTCCAAGTGGTCCATCAGCGACGGTAGCGGCTCGTTCGACCTGGACGACATCGGCAACATGACGGCCACCGAGGTGCTGAGCTCGGCCAAGGGCATCAAGGTGGGCCCCGCGATCCTCGCGGCGCTGGCCATCGTGGGCGGTGGCGCCGTGGCGCTCGCGGGCTACCGGCTGTTCCGGCCCACGGTCTTCCTCTGCGGCTTCATCATCGGCGGGCTCTTCGTGGCCGGCGTCATCGAGGCCATGTTCGACGGCAAGAGCTGGCTGCCCACGGCCTCCTGGGTCGCCTTCTTCGTCGGCGGCGTCATCGTCGGCGCGCTCGTGCTCTACCTCTACACGGCCAGCATCTTCCTCGCGGGTGCCGCCGGCGGCGTGCTGCTCGCCTTCTCGCTCAACACGACCTTCGGCACCAAGATTTACCCGAGCAACCCGGACGTCGTGCTCGTCGTGCTCGCCGTGCTGCTCGGCATCATCGGCGGCATCCTTGCGCTCAAGCTCGAGAAGCCCGTCATCATCGTCTCCACCAGCCTCGTCGGCGCCGAGACGCTCGTCTGGGGCGTCGGCTACTTCGCCGGCGACTACCCCAACGGCGCCGACCTCAAGGCCTTCGGCAAGGAGAACGATGACGGAGACTGGGTCTACGCCATCCCCGACGCCTGGTGGGGGTACCTCGCCGGCATCCTCGTCGTCTTCGTGCTCGGCCTCGTCGTGCAGTTCAAGAAGACGGCGCACGGACACCACCACGGCGGCAAGAGCAGCTCCAGCCACGCCGTCTCCAAGCCCCAGGGCCACGCCGCGGTCTAGGCCGGCGACGCGAGGCGCAGGCTATGTAGCAGGCGACGATAGTGTTTCTCCATTCGTAGTAAATCGCAGTATCTGTTCATGATGGTGAAAATAGTCATGCGATTGTGCTCGTGCTACAATTGGCATCTCCCAAGGCTATTGAAGCGAATGCATCACTCTGTCTTCTCTGTCGGCAAGCCAACATCTCGAAGGCTTCGATGATAAACATCAACTGTTCGCCACGGGTTATGTCCGCAATGACGATGCTCCTCGCTTCTTTTGCTGCTCATGGTCTAGCTGGCGTCGCTGCTTGGGGTCCGATCGACAGCTCGCTTGGGCTCACTCCCGCACCGTCATCTACTCCTTTGGCAGTCGACCCCAACATGTCGATGAACACCGTCTCGAACGTCTTCTTTGGGGAAATGAGCGAGCACCTCCCAGCTCTCAGTGGCATCTTTGCCATCGTTGCAATTGCGTTGGGTCTTACGATGGCAGCGGCTGGCTACCAACTCTTCACTCCAGCGTGCTTTGTCTGCGGGTTCTTTGCTGGCGGCTTGGTGACTGCTCGATTAGTTGAGAACGGCCTCGAAGGCCGGTCCTACGTTGTCACGGTGTCCTGGATCTGCTTCATTTTCGGAGGATTGGTCGCTGGAGCTATTGCTGCTGCTGTTGCTTCGGTTGGCATCATTGTAGCTGTCGTCGCTGGGAGCGTCTTGCTAGCTTTTGTTGTCAACGCAGCAGCAGGAAGCATCGTGTATCCAAGCAACCCGACGCAATTCCTGGGCATCCTTGTTATCTGTTTCGCGGTTCTCGGCGGTATCCTTGTCTGGAGCTTTGAGAAGCCGATGCTGGTCACCATCACAAGCCTTGTCGGAGCTGGCTTGGTCATTTGGGGTGTTGGCCGCTTTGCTGGGCACTTTCCAAGCGGACAGCAACTTGACGCGTTCCAACGGACTCTCGCCCACCACTCGTGGCTTCATTCGGTTCCGGGTGCGTGGTGGGGCTACCTGGTTGGGTTTCTACTCTGCACTGCGCTTGGCGTAGCCGTCCAGTACCGGAAGACCAGTGGCGACAAGCACCTCAAGCGCTCAGGACGGTCGTTGAAGCTGGACATGACTGCGTTTCGCGATGGCCACTACCGCGACCTGCTCTCCAACAACAATGGGCGTCGACAACGCCCACCACCGCGAGTTGTCGCGCCTCGACGCTCGCTGTCAAGCTTCTTTGTGTGACGAGGACCCTAGCTGGGCTAGTAGCCATGTCACGTGGTTCGGCGTCAAATGTAATGAAATAAACAGCGGCTCGCATGAATAGTTTGCTGAAAATGAAGTCAACACTTTAAAGTACTGATGGCAAAGTTGAAGTGAGATAACATTGGCTGACTCCCGTGTCGCAATCGTGAGGAGCTCGTCACCCACAAGCAAATCTTCGATGGCGGCACCACACCACACTGCAGTGCTTCATGGCAGGTGAGTGCGTCTGGAGCAATTGTTGCTGCGCCTCAACACCGTCACTTCCGAATTTGCCAAGCGCGCAAATGACTATGACACGCGCTCCACTCATCAAGTGGACTTTACTCCTGACAATCCTGTTCCAGTTTGTCTCCTCAGCCGTCGGTGAAGATCAACAGTTGGCGCCAGCAAGCGAGGCTTGGACTTCGATCTTTGACACGAACGATGGCACCACCGTTAGTGGCATCATCCTCGCCATCATTGCGCTTGTGGTGGGTGTGATGCTGGCCACGCTCGGCTACCAGCTCTTCCACATGACAGTGTTCGTCATCGGCTTCATCGTGGGCGGTGTGGCATGCTCGCTCATCGTGGAGAAGATATTCCAGAACGAGTCATGGGTCGTCACCATATCGTGGGTCGCGTATATCGTCGGCGGCATTCTGTGCGGCTTCTTGGCCTCGTGTCTGTATTGGCCAGGCATCTTTCTCGTCGGGCTTCTAGCTGGCGCTATGCTCGCCGTCTTGCTGAATACTTCGGTGGGCTACATGATCGCGCCGAGCCATCCGGGCATCGTGCTCATCGTACTCGCGGTGATCCTGGGCATTGTTGGCGGTATTCTAGCGATCAAGTTCGAGCGCCCCGTAATTATCCTCTTCACAAGCTTTGTCGGCGCATTTCTCATTATCTGGGGAATTGGCTTCTTCGCCGGAGACTACCCGTCGTTCAACGACCTCGAGAAATTCTCAAAGACTGATGCCGACGGAGGCACCAGCTATGATATTCCCGCGACGTGGTGGACTTATCTCGCGGGCACGATCGCAGTGTTCGCAGTTGCTGCTTTCATCCAGTTCCGATGCACAGCGCGTGTTCACCACGACCACCATCGGCGCCAGCGCCATCGCCACCGCGGATTCCCGTTCCGATCAAGGGCAGCCGGACGGAGTGAGTACCAGGGCATGGGCACGCCGGAAAATCGAGCGAATCGAGGTCCCGGCGGCATGGTATAGACTCAGGGAGCTATCAAAATCTCGCGGTACTGCTGAGGCCGTCAGGCAGCTTCATGAGACTATCTGTATGAGAAAGTCGCGATAGATAAGGACTGCTGTAGTGACATGCTGGATTCTCGTGATCGGGTGGCACTGCAAGAGTCAAACGCAGCAATTTTCCCAATCGTGCCTTTCTCTGCCTTGTATCCGCTCGATACCGCGCGCAAGATAAATCTGGCTATGCCACGTTCCTCACCATCTCGCAGATCATTATGCGGCACGAGCCACAGACTCGAGATGTGTGCGTGCCTGTGCATGTTTCGTATCGACTAGAACTACTCAGGGAATGCACTTGCACCTGCACATGGATGCCTTTGCAGCTTCGACGTTGGGTCTCATTCTCCAATTCTCAGCTCCCCCAACAGGTCCAGATCCCCAACTATGTCTTTTCACCGCTCGACTCCACTCCCGCTGCTGCTAGCGCTGATCCTACAACTACAGCCAGCATTCGCGGCAGAGACCGCCAGTGAGACGGTGGCGTCCATCTTCGACTCCATGGACGGGCTCAGCTTCAGTAGCGTCGTGCTCGCAATCGGAGCTATGCTCATCGGCCTGCTCTTCGTCGTCGCCGGCTACCGCCTGTACCACACGACAGTCTACGCCATGGGCTTCGTGGCAGGCGGCGTCATCTGTGCAGTTATTGTCGAGAAGATCTTCGCCGACAAAACTTGGATCCTCACGGCCTCCTGGATTGCGTTCTGCGTCGGCGGCATCATCTGCGGATACCTCGTGACCTACGTTTACTGGCTCGGCATCTTCATCGCAGGCGCCGTGGCCGGTGGAATGCTCGCCATCCTCGTCAACAACTCCTTTGGCTACTTGCTCTCCCCTGAGCACCCAAGCACCGTGCTAATCGTGCTTGCAGCTGTGTTCGCACTCGTCTGCGGATTCCTCGCCGTCAAGCTCGAGAAGCCGGTGCTCATTGTGGCCACCAGCTTTGTCGGTGCTTTCCTGGTCGTCTGGGGCATCGGCTTTTTTGCCGGGGACTACCCGTCTTTCAACGACCTGGAGCAGTTCCGCACCTACGACTCGAACGGAGACGCAGTGTACGACATCCCGTCGGCCTGGTGGGCGTACCTGGTCGGAACCCTTGTGCTTTTCGTGCTCTCGGCCTTCCTCCAGTTTCGCAAGACGGGTCGTGACGTTGACTACCACCTCGATGAGCGCCGCGCGGAGGCTCGCCGCGAGCAGCGTGAGCAGGTTCGAGCTCAACGGATGCAGCAGCGTCAGATGGAGCAGCAGCAGGCGCAGTACGCGGCTGCCAGCACCCCCGAGAGCAACTTCAACGCACGCTATAACAACCAGACCGTCGTGCACGCCACTGTTTAGATCGAACTAACTGTATAAGCTCAAATCTAGATGCATGTCATCAACACTTAATCAACCGTGGCAACAATCAGCTGGGCGGAGACCGAGCGAGCCTGGGCGAGCGTGATCGGCTCGGCCGCCGGGATGAAGTCCTCCGAGATTCGCTCCTCGAGCATGAAGGTCTTGGCGAGGTCGATGTCAACGGTCATGTTCTCGTTGGCACCGCCAAAGCCCAGCAGGATGATCGAGGCCTCCAGGTACGAGAGCGTCACCTGCATCGAGCCGAACGTGCAGTTGGGGTTGTTGGTCTTGCAGGCAGCCAGGCGGTCGTAGCGAGTGGCTCCAATCTCGGTGATGCCGAGGGTCTTGTTGTCGAGCGAGCGGGCAAAGAAGTCGTCAGCCAGCTCCTGGTTGACGGACGCCGGGTCCTCGCCGTAGTACGCGTCCGCGTGGATGAGCGACGCGTCGTGCTCGAGCGCGTTGTGAATGGAGATGTGGTCCAGGTTGAAGACTGAGGGCAGTGCTCCAACAAGCACGGCCGTGGTGTCGTCCGCAAGCATGAAGATCGACTGGATGGCCTCCTTCAGCACAGCCGAGGTGATGTTGCGGCCATCGCGCGGCAGGTAGCCGTGGTTGGCGAGCGAGTTCAGGCCGGGGCACGGACTGCGGCTGTAGGTCGCGTTGGTGTTGTAGATGCCCGAGACCTCGTCGCCACTCGGACGGTAGAACTCGCCGGTCTCAAGAGCGTTGGCTGTCGAGAATCCGGTGGTGAGAGCGACGGCAGTGGCGAAGATGGTCGAGAGCGAGAGCATGGTGAAGAAGGTGTCGATGGGATTCGCCCTGGCTGTCGAATTGGGAAATGGCAAAAGCTAGGCGGCTGGCTGCGCGGGGAGCACGATGTGTGCGTTGAGATGACGTGCTGTGCTCTTGGACGTGACGACCTAATATCTTTGCTTTTCCCAACGTTGCGAGCGGAGCGGGACTAAGTTCTACGTATGCAAGAAGGGCAGATCGTCGGGATCATGTGTTCGTCGTTGACTAATGCATTAGTGGAAAGCGACGAGCCTGAAGCCTCAACAACTCTCTCAAGTGGGCCATTCACGAACAGAACGGGACGGGCGTTGCACGAGCACAGTGGGCTTTGCTGCACCTCACGTGCCTCACGAACCTCCGGAATTGTCAGCGCAGCGTGTTTTCTATGCTCTCGCGGCTTGCGCCACGCAAAGCCTGACAATCTGAAAGATGAGCACACTTTCGTCCGGCACGATATGACTGCCTCCAAGTTGTGGAGCCCTATGGGATTCACAGCACATGATAACTACTGGCGTTGTTGAAGCGGCTAAATTCACTAGGAGATGAACCAGCATGTAATTTCTTGTGTTTGTAAACACTCGCAGGATACTCTTGAGTGCCCGGGGAGGCGTCCGCTTTGCGGCGTCGCGAACGACTCGGTAAAACAATGCCTGAGTTTACAGGCAGCTTGTGTTTGTGCCAAATCTACGTCTAGGAATACCTGAAACGGAGCCAAAACCATCGTCCCTACAGTTTACACCGTCGCAGCAATCAGCTTTGCAGCCACCACACGAACCTCCGCGTATGTGATGGCGCTGGCAGGAGCGACGTACTCGTCCGGGATACGCTCGTCAAGGATGAACGACTTGGCAACGTCCAGAGACACGGTCGTGTTCTCGTTGTTCCCACCAAAGCCCATGAGGAAGATGGAGGCCTCGAGGTATGCGAGCGTTGTTGCAGTCGTACCAAACGTGCACTCTGGGTTGTTTGTCTTGCACTCGACCAGACGATCGTAGCGAGCAGCGCCAAGCTCAGTGATACCGAGTGTTTTTTTATCCAACGAGCGGCTGAACAGGTCGGCCGCGAGTGTTTTGTTGATAAAAGCTGGGTCGTGGCCAAAGTAAGCATCCGTGTGAGCCAGCGAGGCATCGTGCTCGAGAGCGTTGTGAATCGAGAGATAGTCCAGGTTGAAGGTCGAGGGGACAGCAGCCAGCAGCACAGCCAGAATATCGTCCGCGAGGTTGTAGACTGACTGGATCGACTCCTTG
>JAASGX010000563.1:0-18277 GCA_023334415.1 Phytopythium chamaehyphon | reverse complement strand
TCCCGCCAAGACGCAACCCGCTGGGCTTGGATGTGAACGTCGACGTTTTGCCACTCAGGGATTTTCCCGTCCCGTGGAAAGCCTCGTACTTCTTCAGTCGCGCCGCGCGAAGCGCAGAGGCGTCAGTCGAATCTTGGTCGCTGGCCTTTTTCAGACGCAAACCGCCGCTGCCCATGCGATTCGGACGCACAACTTCGCCAGCCTTGACAGTCGGCACTCCTGCAAAGTCAGCGTTAAATAACTAGCGAAGGCTATCACAATCAAAAGTGCTGCACGCGATCGTACCTCCATACGGAAGCGACGACGGCGCGGCAGGCGGGCCAGTGGCGCTCGCGGACGAAGGTGTCGGCACCGGCGGAACATAGTCCGGGGGAGCCTCAAAGTCCACTTCACAGTCGGTCTCGATAATACAGGCTGCAGGCGAAGGCTTCACCTCTCGCACGTCGAGCAAAAAGTTCTTGTTGTTGTACTTGAGGCAAATGGTGTCGCCCACGGTCATGCAAGAGAACTTGCGGAGAGACGCCTCAAGACTAACGGCCATCAGCTCGCAGTGTTAGACTCGCCTCGCTGCGTCATCGCAAAAAAAAAAGAAGCAAACGTACACCGCCCGAGGGTTGGAGATGTCGAGAAACTCGATGGACTGCGGGCGGATCTTGACAAATGTCGCCTTGGGTAACGACACATTCTGAATGTTGAGGATGCTCCCCTCCGTCAGGAACAGGTTCTGCATCATCTGTCTCCACCGCACACACTTCTCATTAGCGCATCACAAACCGCACGCGTCTTCCCAGGCGGCCACACGTCACCCAGTATGGCATATAGCAAGTGCCCTCGGGCGCGCTGAATTCGAGCACGCCGCAGTGCGAGTGGCGGTCCACCGCTTCGTTCGTGACCTTGAACAGCATGGGATACTCGATGTGCAGGCGCGCTGCAAGAAGGAACGTTAGCGCGTCGCTCCACAACAGCATACAGCAAAGAGAGGGGCCGTACCAAGCGTCTCTAGCGCTGACGGGGGGAGCAGAACTGGCGACGGCACACACACCGCTTAGCATCACCACGACAGCTCCATCCGATTCAAGGCAGCAGCCACGCACTCTTGTCTCCGTCCTCCAGGTGCCCCTTGTCGCAGAACGACACCGGGTACACGCGGTAGTGCTCATCGAACCTGCCAGCGCCACCGTCAGCCCCGTGTTGAGCTCCGCTTGGAGCCCCACGTCGCGCACCGCTGCGGGAAGTCGCCGAAGTTAAAGTTGACCCCGAAGGGGTTGCCGTCGCCCCCAAAGCCGCCGAACTGCGACGCGTGCGAGTGCGTCAGCCCCGCTCCGCCCTCAGAAGCCACGAGCGCTGCTCATTAGCAGGGGAAGCGCACCATCGACCGCGCCGCCTGTCGCCTTCTCTCTCGCCTTCTTCCCTCAGATACGAAGCGAAAGTGGCTTTGTGCGTTGCCTCGACCCTACAACCTAATTAGCTGTTTTAGAGCCACCCAAAACAAGGAAAATAGAGCTCTCAAACACGAGTCGGCATGGAGGCGAGCAAGTGGCGGCTGGCGGCGGGTGCGCATCGCTGGATGTGCCTGCGCTGCGCTCTTCTGTCCGTCTAACGGTGGCGATGCAACCGATGCGATCAATGCGACCGATCCGACCGGACGCGGCGCAGAAAGGATCGCGAGCGCCGACTTCCTGCTGGTGGCGGCCGGCGCGGGCTTCTCGGGTTCGGTGGCGCGGCGGTCGCCTGCAGTGGAGCGGACAGGCGCCGACTGATTGAGCTTCTGCTGCAGCGGACTCGGCGCTCCCGGTCTACGCGTACGGAAGGCCGACCGAGCGCGCTTCTGCCAGCGAGATCTGACTTTGCGGGCTCCTGCAGCGACATTGCCAGGGTGCCGGCGTACGAAGAGATGGGCGTCGAGTACCAGGACTTGTGCGATCCATACATGGTAACTAAACTTCATCAATTAGGCTAGCCGCACTACTAGCATCTCCACTCACCTTTGCTGCAGCTTGCAGAGGACGAGGCAGTCTTCTATGGCTTCTGGGGAAGCTGCATCAACTCCTACCGAGACGCAGACCACCACCGAGGGTACACGACAGCTCTAAACACAGCAAGATGTCGCGGCTAACTGCTGCTCCCCGCGTCAGGTACAACATCCTCCAGAAATGGCGGGCGATGGTGGCAGCGAAGCAAAGGGTCACTCAGGACACGTTTCGATCGACTTTTGAACGCTTGAAGCACGACGGCGCGCTGCCGGTCTCGGTTCGTGCAGACACGATCACCAACACCCCTTTCTTCGTGTATACATCCAATGTGCGTTGCATTGTTTTTGCTTTGTTCGCTAGTCCAGATTAACGTGACCGCTAACACCCGATTGGTAGGTGGACGGGCATTTTCATCGTGAGTTCGATCGGTGCGAAGTGTACGAACTTCATGGGTCTGTTGAGCGCTGGCAGTGCGCTGGTGACCTAGAGTCGAATGCTAGACGCCCATGCGATGATTCTTTATGGGACCTCGACCCGGAACTCCGGTTTTCCGTTGACTCTGATACAATGCGTGTGGAATCGGATGCCACAACGAAGTGCAAGTCATGCGGCGGCCAAGGACGTCCAAACGTGCTGATGTTCCACGACAAGCAATGGATTGCCAACACGACTGAAGAGGTAGGACACGCGAGCTGTGTTTTAATGGCTTTGGAAAATAACCCGATTGGATCGATTCGTACAGGATGGCTACATCGCATGGGAAGCTGTAATGGAGCAGGTTCGGGAACAAACACAATGGAAGATGTGCAAGCCCGTTTTCTTACAATCTGACTATGCAGATGCTCCACGAAAATCCTTCCCTTCGCCTTGTTGTGCTCGAGATTGGCTGCGGGACTCGAGTGCGTAGATGTGTTTTCATATCCCGCAACTGATGAACTGAACTAATTTTTTTGTAGGTTCCCTCTGTGCGAAAGGAATGCGAGCTGGTTGTGGCAGATACACTGGAACGCTGTGGCGGAAATCCCCAAGCGACGCTGGTGCGCATCAACCCAGACTTCCCCAGCTGCGAGCACCCCGCCATTCTCGCAAACGAAATGTTTGTATCGATCCCATCGAAGGGACTAGACGCCTTGAATGCCATCAACCAAGAACTAGACATGCTCCTGTCCGCATCCAAGGATTAAGTCAACACTCAAGAGAAGAGTTTAGCGATGAGCTTTTCTCAATTAATGTCGTTAGAAGGTTTCTGGGTTATTCACATCTACGTTGAACTCGAAGCCTGAAAACTTTTCTTGGTCTTGTGCTGACAAGCGAGTTGAAGGACCAGAGCTGAGGTCGAGCACATCGTCAAAGTCTTGTGCTGCAGTGTCACAATTCGCCTTGGATTCATCTATAACGGGCTGGAATGGAGCTGGCAGCTTAGACGATTGATACCCTTGCCAATCAAAATCAGCGATCCATTCATGACGCTTTACTGCTGCAGCCCCGATCACTTTCCCTTCTTGACCGCCAAGCCGCTCGTGTTCATGGGGGTGTAGTAGTCCTCGTATGAATGATCGGCAGGATGGCGAGAGGCTGACGCCAGGTGTTTCAGGCAGCAACTCGCGGGGGTAGTACAGCTCAAGTTGGTTTCCTGTGAGGCTCTCAGGCTCGACTGCAACTTTCCAAGTGTCCATGCTGTCGAGATGACCGCTCACACCTTTGGGCCACGGCCGCTTCCCAAAACACAGCTCGAAGGCAACGACCCCCAAGCAGAAAAAGTCTGACGCGACACCGTGCTCATGCGGGCCTATATGCAGCTCAGGGGCCATGTATGCAACAGTGCCGCTTGACCCGCAATGGCGGAGCGTAGCGTCTGTCTGCACCGACACACCAAGGTCAGTCAGATGTGGATAGCCCTTGTCGTCTAAGATTACGTTTTCTGGCTTGACGTCGCGATGCAGAACGCGCTTCGAGTGAAGATATTCAAGTGAGAGCAAGATTCCAGCGACGTAGAAGCGCACATCCTTTTCACTAAAGCCGTTCTTATGGGTGTTGTTGAGGTGGAATTTAAGGTCTCCACCCATGAGGAGGTCCATGACAACGTAGCAGTTACTAGAGTCTTGAAATGTGTGGTGCATTCGCACAATAAGAGGATTACGAGCAATCGTGAGCAGATTGCGCTCATTCCAAACCACATCGACGCATTTCTTCTCCAACACAGTGGCCTTGGACAACGTCTTCATTGCAAACCACGCTGGCGGGCTTGTCTTTTTGCGGATCACAGCATTGACTTTGCCAAACCCACCCTTGCCCACGACGCGGTGAATATCAAAGTGCTTGATCGACAACACGCTCGGGTCGTATGGACTCTGGCCGCTGCTGCATCCTGAACCCATGATAAATCCCGCTACAAGCTTCGGTGAGGGCGGGTGAGTTTACTGTGGTTACCTTCAACTACCGTATCGAGCAACGATCAGCCGCCAGGTCCTTCACGCATTCGAAGCTCTGTGAAGCCCCGCAAGACGCTGGCAAGAATGGCTGTTGCAGTGTATTTTTATACAGTCCCATACCTTGCAGGCTTTCACTGGGGTCTATAAATGCGTGTGTACACTGCATAATGTGTTTGATGCTCGCTCCATCTGAAACCTCAAGCCCCAACTGCGTCGCGCCATTCCTTTTCCACCAGCTCGGCGACCTCCTGATCTCTCAAATCGTGCAGGCAGTTCGGTTACAATCAAGTCGCATGATCAGGGATCAGTTTGACACGTACAAATCCGATGGCGACCTCTTTGTGAAGTATTTGGGAAAATCCTTCTTCGTCCAGCTTCTGAAACACTGCGTCGTCCCCTGCGACAACTAGCCCTGACGCTTCGGCAATTGCAAAGCGGAGCGGTCCAATGTCGATGCTGATTTCGTTGGCCTTGGTCCCATGATAATCAGACAACTTCAATTGATGCTCTCGTTGAGGTTGACGAGGAAATACCCACACCACTAGATTTGGCGCCTTCGTAACGAGTATATTGTGGGGAATGTCAAGCTTCTGCAACACGTGAATCAACCCCCAACTCAGCGCCACAAGATCATTCAGTGATCCACCATCTTCGCCCTCGTCGCAAAGTAATCCAATAGCGTAGGAAATCAGCGGCCAGTGAGTGAGTCGACCCGCTGACACAGTTTGGCCACCTCGGAACAGCTCATGCCTCGGCTGGCAGGTTACGGGGAAGTTTGCGCCAATTGCTCCGTCAACGGGAGGGAAGAAGAACCCCTGGAAGTGGAAATGGTTCACAGATGACCATGCGCCGGCGCTGTTAAAGCCTGGTGGAGCAAAGCGAGCCAATCTTTTAGCTCACCACGGTCCTCGGCATTCATACTCACCGCTCACCGAGTGCGAAGTCCTCGCGGTTCATCGCGTGAGTGAGCCGGATTCCCTTGGCGAGAAACTCGCGCTCCATTCGCTGAGGCTTGACGAGAGCCCAATCCAGCAGAACGAGGAAGTGGTCGTGCATCTAGAGAGCCGTAGATCCGCCGTTAGGGCTGACTCAGCGACGGGCGAGCTGCGCACGCACCAGCGGGGCGACGTTCACCAGCACCACGTCGCCTGCTTGGCCGCGGAAGGCGTCGACGCTGTCGCCCTCGAGCTCCACGAGTGCCGGCCGGGTTCCTCCGAGCGCCAGGCCGCCCAGAAACTCGACTGCCCTGCACCACAACAGGCGTAAGCTGCGAGCTCCATCCATGCTCGCTGGCGCCTGGCGCACTTGGCCTGCGTGAAGTCGAACGCTGGCCGCGCGGGCCTGGCCGAGGCCGCGCTCGCGGCCGCCAGCACCACGTCAGCCGGGCGCTTCTGCCGCCGGTGCGCCTCGTTGAACTGGACGACGACGCCCCAGGCGCCCGCGAGCCGGCGGCGCCGCGTGTCGCCCACGTCCGTCCGCAGCGCTCCTGCGAGGTGACGCGGCTCTCAGTCGGGCGAAAGGGAAGGAGGAGAGAGCTAGCTAGCTAGACAGAGAGAGAGAGAGAGAGAGAGAGAGAGAGAGAGAGAGAGAGAGAGAGAGCAAAGCTACCTGCGGCCGCGGCCTCCCCCCAGCGGCGAGCGAGCTCCGCGTGGAGCGCCATGACGACCACAGTAGAACAGCTCCGGTCTCCGGAATACTTCAGTCTGAAGTCTTCAGATCGCTGATCCAATCTCCGACTGACAAGGGCAAAGACGAGTGTATTCATTCACTAGCCGGGCGAGCGGCTCACACGCAGGCAGGGGCTCAGAGCTTGGCGACGCTGGACTCGGCGGCGCCGATCTGGCCGCCGTCCGAGGCGATGACCATACCCGTGATCCAGCCCGAGGCCTTGGAGGCGAGGAAGATGGCGAGGCCGGCCATGTCGAAGTCCCGGCCGTAGCGCTCGATGGGGATGCCTACGGCCACGTCGTCCAGCGAGGCGCCCGTGAGGTCCGTGATGCCCTTGGTCATCTTGGTGGGCACGAGGCCCGGGGCGATGGCGTTCACCAGGATGTGGCCGCCGTTGGGGCGGCGCGCGAGCTTGGCGGCCATGACACGCGTCATGTGGTGCACCGCGGCCTTGGACGTGTCGTACGCGACCGTGTCGAGCGTCTGCGGCATGAGCCCCGCCACCGAGCCGATGTTGATGACCCGCGCGGCGTCCGGGGTCGTCGCGGCCGCGTCCAGCAGTGGCAGCAGGTAGCGCGTCACGAAGAACGGGCCCTTGACGTTGACGGACAGCACGCGGTCCCATGCTGCGAGCGCGACGCGTCAGTGGCTGTAGAGCTGCAACCACTGTGCTGAGCATGCAGGCGCACCCTTCTCCGGGTGGTGCTCCAGGTCGCCGCCCCACGTGACGCCCGAGTTGTTGACGAGCACGTCCACGCGTGTCTCGCGCTTGGCGATCTCGGCCGCCAACGCCCTGCAGCCCTCCTCGCCCGTCAGGTTGGCTTGCAGCTGCGCGGTCGCCAATTGTCAGTCCGCCTCCGCTCTCCATTTCCAACCCCATGAGGTCTCGTCACGCACCGCGAAGGCCTTGCCCGGGCCCTTGGCGTTGAGCTCGGCGGCCGCCTCGGCGCAGGCCTTGAGGTCGCGCGAGGCGATGTAGACGGTGGCGCCGTTCTGCACGAAGCCGTCGGCCATCATCTTGCCGATGCCGCGGCCGCCGCCCGTGATGACCACGACCTTGTCCTGGACGCTGAAGATGTCGCCGAGCTTGAGCGCGCTCATGGTGGCGGGAGAAGTGAGCCGAGCAGCGAGTGAGAGCTCGAAGGCTCGAAGGTCAAGTCAACACGGCTCAGGTTCAAGTTGACGGTACCAGAAGCACCCGACTAGGTGCCCTTGAAGTGGCCACGTCAGTATGCACATGTGCCCATCATGTTGGCGGCGTTAGTGCGAGGCTAGCTAGAGCTTGGCGCCGACGCCCGTCTCGGCCGTGTAGATCTGCCCACCGTCCGAGGCGATGACCATGCCCGTGATCCAGCCCGAGGCCTTGGAGGCGAGGAAGATGGCGAGCCCCGCGAGGTCGTAGTCCATGCCGTAGCGCTGGATCGGGATCTCCTTGGCGAGCTCCTCGAACGGCGTCTCGGTCATGAGCACGAAGCCCTGCGACAGCTCGGTGGGCACGAGCCCCGGCGCGATGGCATTTACCAGGATGTGGCCGCCGTTGGGGCGGCGCGCGAGCTTGGCCGCGAGCACGCGCGTCATGTGATGCACGGCGGCCTTGGACGTGTCGTAGGAGATGGTCGGGACCCACTGCGGCATGAGACCGGCCACCGAGCCGATGTTGATGACTCGGGCGGCGTCGGGCGACGTCGCGGCCTCGTCCAGCAGTGGCAGCAGGTAGCGCGTGAGGTGGAAGGGCGCCGTCACGTTCACCGCGAGCACCTCGGTCCAGGCTGCAGCACAGGCTGGTTAGCGGGGGTCCGGCCACCATCGGTGTTAATGGTCCGCGAAGCTCACTCACCCTCCTCGGGCTGGTTGTCGATGTCGCCGCCCCAGATGGCGCCCGAGTTGTTGATGAGCACGTCCACGCGCTTCTCGCGCTTGGCGACCTCCTCTGCCAGCGCCTTGCAGCCCTCCTCGTTCATGAGGTCTGCTTGCAGCTGCGCGGCGCTCGTCAGGCCCCACAACCCACCGACACTGCTACAAAGCGCCACAACGCACCGCGATGCACTTGCCCGGTCCCTTGGCGTTGAGCTCCTCGGCCGTGGCCTCCAGCGCCTCGAGCCCGCGAGACGCGATGTAGACCTTGGCGCCGTTCTGCACGAAGCCGTCGGCCATCATCTTGCCGATGCCGCGGCCGCCGCCCGTGACGACCACGACCTTGTCCTGGACGCTGAAGATGTCGTTCAGCTTGAGCGCGCTCATACTGTCACCTTGCTGTAGCTGCTGCCGTCTGCGTCTGGCTGCCGAGCTGCGTCTTGGTCTCTGGAGGGATCGGAGGAGGAGCGAGGAGCGGTTGTTGAGACCGTCGAGCATGCATCTCGTACCGTGCCACTGTGGGACTAATCACCTGCACTAACATCGAAAATTCAAGGTAACTAGTTAAAGATGGAGCTATTTGTAAACAAATTGATTTAGAACAGAACATATTGATAGAGGATATAATACATTGGGGTGAAGGTCCGCCTGCAAAGGCACTTGTCGATACATGCCGTGGCGACTGAAGCTCAGCCTTGGCGTGCAAAGAGCCAAACTGAGGTTACATGACGACATGAGGGAGCCGAGCCAATCTTCCGAGACGACACCAGTCCAATGAGCTTCTTTGCTTCACCTCCAAGGCTGAGCCTGGACGTGTTCAATTAGCGGTCGTGGTTGCCAGGGACACTACTTGCATTGCAAGCAAAAGCAGGAAACAACACAATAGCTCGCTGCATTTTTTTATTCAGATGGCAGTAGCAGCCGACACTCGATCTACACACGCTTCACCGTGACAGCACGAGAAGCGTCGTCGTCGCAGGGTCTTGACGACCATTTACAGCTTGGAGCCGACGCCCGTCTCCATCGTGTACACCTGGCCGCCGTCCGAGGCGATGACCATGCCCGTGATCCAGCCCGAGGCCTTGGAGGCGAGGAAGATGGCGAGGCCGGCCATGTCGAAGTCCTTGCCGTAGCGTTGGATCGGGATCTCCTTGGCGAGCTCCTCGAACGGGCTCTTGGTCACGAGCGAGATGCCCTGGGACATCTTGGACGGAACGAGGCCCGGGGCGATGGCGTTCACCAGGATGTGGCCGCCGTTGGGGCGGCGCGCGAGCTTGGCCGCGAGCACGCGCGTCATGTGGTGGATCGCGGCCTTGGACGTGTCGTACGCGATGGTTTGGATGGACTGCGGCATGAGGCCGGCCACCGAGCCGATGTTGATGACTCGGGCGGCGTCCGAGGACGTCGCGGCCGCGTCCAGCAGCGGCAGCAGGTAGCGCGTGAGGTGGAAGGGTGACGTGAGGTTGACGGCGAGTACCTTGTTCCAGGCTGTGAGGGGACGAGGGGTGAGTGCACGGTCTCAGCTCGCGGCGACGGGAAGCTCGCACGCACCGGCCTCCGGGTGGTGCTCGATGTCGCCGCCCCAGGCCACGCCCGAGTTGTTGATGAGCACGTCCACGCGCGTCTCGCGCTTGGCGATCTCCTCGGCGAGCACGCGGCAGCCCTCCTCACTCGTCAGGTTGGCTTGCAGCTGCGCGGTCGCCAATTGTCAGTCCGCCTCCGCTCTCCATTTCCAACCCCATGAGGTCTCGCCACGCACCGCGAAGGCCTTGCCCGGGCCCTTGGCGTTGAGCTCGGCGGCCGCCTCGGCGCAGGCCTTGAGGTCGCGCGAGGCGATGTAGACGGTGGCGCCGTTCTGCACGAATCCGTCGGCCATCATCTTGCCGATGCCGCGGCCGCCGCCCGTGATGACCACGACCTTGTCCTGGACGCTGAAGATGTCGCCGAGCTTGAGCGCGCTCATGGCTGCGGTTGCTGGCGCTGGTCTGTCGGGGCTTGCGCGGCGCTGGGCGGATTCGGGAGTGAGCCGCTCGGCCGCTCGGTTTGACAGACTGACAGGGGGAGAGCCGCTTTTGTACGTGTAAACACTCGTCAACATTCAACTTGCAGCAGCCGCAGCGCCGCCTCCAGCGCCCGCCGGTTCTCCACGCGCTCGCGCACGCGCCGCCCCACCGCCGCCCGCTCGAAGCCCGCGGCGCGCGTGCGCCTGGCGAACTCGGCGCGCGCGCACTCGGCGTCCGCGTGCACGCGCAGCGCGCGCGACTCGCGCTTGGGCCGCACGAACGCGTCGCGGCTCTCGCCCGAGGCGTCCGGGGGCCCGCGCAGCGCGCGCTGCAGCCGCGCCGCCTCCTGGCCGCTGGCGCCGACGCCGCCGCGCTGGCGCTGGGCAAATGCGAGCCACGGGGCCTCGGCCGGCAGGCTGTGGAGCTGCAGGAACGCGGACATCGCCGAGCGCTGCGACCCGTCGGACGCCATCGAGCTGAAGCCTAGTGTCCACTTTCGCTACTGTCCTAGCTCCTGCCTGCGGGGGTTTCGACGCGC
This sequence comes from Phytopythium chamaehyphon, assembly GCA_023334415.1. Lineage (NCBI taxonomy): Eukaryota > Oomycota > Peronosporomycetes > Pythiales > Pythiaceae > Phytopythium > Phytopythium chamaehyphon. The sequence goes on along the minus strand of JAASGX010000563.1, from coordinate 7,809 downwards.
CCGAGCTGTATTTTGGGCGCGAGCGAGGAGCCTACTCCGCGGCCGTCGCGAGCGCCGTCGAGATCCGAAGCTGGGCCGTCTGCTGTAGCGAGTCGAACAGATCGACCGGGGCGGCCCTCAGGCGCCGGCGGACGGCCGACACGTCCGCGGTGTACATGTCCAGCCATCCCAGGCGCTGGGGCTGGCAGCGGTCTAGCTTCAGTTCCGGGGCGCTTTCTGACCCCGCTGGAGCTATGAACGCCGTGTAGATGCTCCGCGCCTTGGCTTGCCGACGCTGCTGAATGGTGTCATCGCTGAGCGGGATCATTGCAGAGCTCCCGATGGCGCGGTAGCCTTCCACTTCGCGCCAGAATCTCTTGTTGAGCTCCAACTCGTCTTCAGGGGATAATACTCGCTTGGCTGGCGGAGGGGCACTCAATCGCCCCGCAGGTGCAGACGACGAGGCTGATACCGCAGAAGCAAGAGGTGATTCACCAACGCCTGCAAGCATCGGCCCAGTACTAGTTGTAGACGGCGCAGTACGAGAGTATGTCTTGGGATAGAGCTCCGCGTACGCGTTCTGGATCGCGCCCGACATAGGGGTGTCCACAAACTGCTTCCACACAACGTTCTTCTGTGCATCGGTTAGTGTCGGCTTTGCATCCATCTCTTGAGCGGGTTGGTACTTAGCAGCGACGTTAGAACCTTGCAATAATAAATCAGCGCCTGAAGTTGGAGTGAGCTTCCCTTTCTTAGCTCTGGCTCGGGGGAGCCCTTCTTTTTCAGTCGAATCTCGCTTTGGCTTGCCAGGTTTTTGTGACGACGGAGCTTTTGTTGTCCTCTTTGGATGGAACTCGTGGTCAAGGCGGCCATTTGCTTTTCCATTGACTCCCGTGACGTGAAGAGCGACAGCCTCAACCATATCTGCTGGTGAAACCGCGTCCGAATCAACAACGTAATTTGACTTCTGCTCGCCATTCGCCTGGTTACTCGCGTGATCTCTTACACTTGCACCAAGGACGCTATTCGGAGCATTTGGTGCCGGCATCACAGATTCCACTATGGCAGCTTTAGTGGCCACGCTGATGGAAATGGCAGGTATGAAATCATTGTCAGAGCTTGACGACCCCTCAACGCACATTCTTTCGGTCGGCCACTGTGTATTGCACACTCGAGCAGCGTTGGTAGCCAGTGCTGACACGCTCAGAGCGTTCCGAACAAGCTCAAGCCGATGTGTTCTGCCAGTCATCTTTACAGATTTGCCCATCAGCGACAATTGCTTTGTGTCGTTCTTGCCTTGTAAGCTTTCTGCCACTTCGCTTGTTTCGAATGACTCGGGGGCATTTTCATTTAATCGTGGTGCTAGTGGGATTGGTGGATCAGTCGTGACAAAGTGCTGGTTGTACTCGATCATGCGTCGTTGACTGACTCCACCATGCACTCCCAGCTTCTGGACGAGTATTGCGTCTTTTGACTGCGTTTCCATGTCCGTTAACTTTGTTTCCCAAACTATTAATGGGTTCCCGGTGAATTGTGTGAGAGGGTCTACATCAACTGCATTGCTGCTGCTGATATCTTCATCAGAATGGTACTGCTGGTTTAGTGAAGACCACTGCATCTCGTTTTGAATTGCGATTGGCATTTGCTGATTGCGCATGCTGCTTAAAAATGCATCCAGCTCAGCGGAATCATCTCCTCCAGCAAAATCGAGTCCGAATTGCGACGAATAGTCTGGCATCGGTTTTTCCATCGGCATTGAGTTGTCAACAGTACTATTGACTGTGAGCTCACTTTCAAGCCTATGCGACCATAGACCCTCGCCTGTATTCTCTATCGAATCCTGAAACAAACCATCTTCCAAATTATACCCAATATCACTGACGAAAAAATTCGCAATCTCTTCATCCGAATTATCTTCATTCCCGGGTGATTTGAATTCATTATCCACGGGTACTGGTATGCTCCCGTCAACAGGTTTGTTGTCGTCATCGTATTCTGCAGTGTTTGATGCTAAAGTACGTTCACTTTGACCACGGGCGGCAGAGTTCATGCCTTTTGAACGAGAAAGTATCTCATCAGTAGCAAATCCAGAAGTAAAACCAGCCATCCCATGCACACTCAATCGTCGACTGCAGATACATCGCATCTTGGGGTCCGAATGCGGTACACTGCGGTTTGCAGAAAGCACGCGCTTTGGAGAATTGGTTGCAGGTGCTTGTTCTACAGTAGTGTTGATCGTTGCCGCCGTATGAGAAATTGTTATTTCAGGTGGAAGCTTGGGAGTATCTTGAGAATCCCTAGCACCACGCCTCCACATCGCTTCAATTATATCAGGGTTTGTGATGTGTGTTATATGATTGGCTTTAATATTCGCGTCCCCTGTGCACCACGCTACCTCGTCGGCTTCAGTTTCATCGAGCGATCGGAAGACAAAGTTTCCAATCGGGAAAGGCGTTCCACGAATTGTGGGTAGTGTTTTCACACGCATCGACTGTTCCGATTCATCAAGTTCATCATCATCGTCGTAGCTCTCGTCTTCGCCATCAGCGTCCTCTTCATGGTCTCCATCTAACGATCGACGACGCACCTTTGCTGCCATGCGCTCAATTTGCCTAAGTATCATGGCATGCTTCAATTCTTCACGCTTGCGACCTTGAACCTTTGAATGCACGTCGCTTTTCTGCTTTTCGATAGTTTGGGATACTACTGCCAAAGAACACATGGGATCAACGGTGTGAATAGGCGGGTTTTCTGGCTGTCCCGTCAATGGGTTTGTGATCATTTTTGTAGCCTCGACGCGCTCCATTACCCGCCGTACTTCCTTCGCTTGAGTTATCCTCGCAGCACGCTCTCCTTTAAACAAAAGAGATGCACTCTCGACATACGTACCCTTCATTCGATCAACATCACGGTCCATGACTTCGACAGCTGCCCCATCCCGCTGGAACGTCTCTAGCACACGTCTAGTGTTCGTCAGACTTGTTCGTCGGCGTCGAACATTGCGCATTGCCACTAGATCCACTCCTGAATCGATTGTTATAGCACCAGAAGATTCTACTGATGGAACAATTGGGGTTGCGACGCAAACTATACCGATATCAGACTGGGAGCCATTTGAATCCGCACGGTTCTCGCTAATTGCCAAGTTCTCGGCAAGCCAGCAACAGCATGTGCGAAGTAAATTTGTGACGAATAACTCACGTAATACAGAGGTCGCGCGCTTCTGTAACGATGGGATTGTGGTAAGCAATGCATTTGCATGCTTTCTAGGATTATCGGGATCGCTAGTATCTGGTGTCAAGCCATCTAACTTGGCTGAACCCTCAGTAATAGAATCGAAAATTTGACAGAGCGTGGCCAAATCGTTTGCAAGACACTTTTGAACTTCACTAGCCCGCGCCAGATTAATGTTTTCATCGAAATCGGCGTGCTTAGCTGACTGTGTCCCATCAAAAAGAGTTTGTCCTTTCTTGATAACCGTTGCTGCCCGCTCGATATGGTCCAGGCAGCGTCTCAAGTCTTTCTGCTTGACCAACAATCCTGTTATAGACAACCGAGCTTGCTCAAGTTTTACCCTCGCTGTACTGATATCCCGAACCTTCCGGTTTTCACCTATAAGGGTGTCGCGGAAGGCAGCTTCAAGCACTGGCAGCTGGTCTTCAAATGCGTTGAGTTTCTTCTCCAGCTTGCGCAACTTTCTTTGCGCTCTCGATTTCAGAAACTCGATATCCCTTAGTGGGTTCATAGTGTTGATAACACTCATCGAACCGCTCCGAATCGTGGATCGACGCCTTGGTTCCACGAATCTCTCATCTTTTGGCGTTGAGGGCTCCTGCTGGAAACTTTGTATGGGAGTGTTCATTAGAATTGTTAACTTCATAGCATACTCCATTTCAGTCTGGTCCTTGAAGTATCGAAGCAGCGGAAATACTGAAGTACCAACACTTGGAATCGCGACATCGAATGTGGCAACCTCTACCTGGATATTTCGTTCAGCACTCTGGAGTTGTTCCCATGTAGTTAATAGCTCCTTCTCGAGTGCTGAACATTCATCCTCTAGCCTGAAAGCCTCGTCCTGGATCTCGTGCAGGGGAATGTCAAGGGAGAAAATCACGCCAGCAAAGCTATGAATCAGCGCCGCTTCTGGTTTTTCATAGTCTAGCAGAGGAGATAATAGGAAGCGAGCGTACGGGTCTAGCTCACCAAAACTTTCAGACAATTGTGAGCACTCACTTAGTGAGCCTTGCGTTAAATCAAGTGAGTCGTTTAGTGATAGGTGTATCCGTTTCCGCATTCCGTCAAGAAATGCTCGGCAGCGCAAAATGCTTGGTAAGAATCCAGAGCTTGCGGGAAATTGCACTCGACCTTGCCGCAGCCAATGCTCCTCCTTGAGATGGCTATGCCAAATTTCGTTTCGAACGTCAGCGCGCACTCGTGCCTCGCGCTGGAGCTCCCCTAACATTAATGCCACCACTCGCCACATGACTATGTAGTCGCCTGGATCTCCATCCTCTCGATGAATCTGCTTGCTAGCAGTCTCTTCGAAATAGCTGTAAACACCTCTCTCAAACAGCTTATGCACGTTGGGGTCGTCTGCTGCAAGCTGACGCGGAGTTTGGCCGTGTCGGTTGGCTCGATCCAACGTTGACGCTCCTTCAGTTAGTAGGAAAACTGCAAGCTCGAGTCGTCGTCCATTATCCTCGCTGTGTAGAGCCACATGAAGTGCAGAGTTCCCTGTAGTCGGGTCCACAGCATTCACCAGGTGCTTGCAGCGCAGCACTGCATTGCGTACCTCCGATATGCTTTCGCCCGCAATGGTTCTATGAAATTGGCGGATCTCTGCCACTGAATAGACTCGCTGTTGACACACATCCGATTTGACATTGCTGTCAGTGGTCACCCCACCAAAAATACGAGCAGCATCTGAGTAGTAGCCGAAAAATAACATGGGCAGCATGGGTGAGAGCTCGCGGTAGGCGTCCCAGGGATCCAGCGCAAGTCGGTCTTCCAGGAACGCCACGTGGCGAGTTGCTGTGTCCTCGATCCCATCACTATCATTGCCATCATCCACAAACTTCCAGACATGTTGCTTCCACGCATTCAACACAGCAAAGAGCAAGCGTCTCCGTCGAAGGCGTGCGCAGTGGAACTGGAGTGTCAGAAAGAGCGCTCGCTTCCTCCTTGAGTAGCGCCAAGCGGTCAGTACCCTCCACATTCGCAGTCGCAGTCCATCAGAAATGAGTTGGTCGGCTACATTTTGAGCAACATTATCTTGGGACTCCATGGGGTCAGTGGGGTTACAGTTGTTTGTAGTCTGCAATGTCGGCGACCACCGCCACACCAATAACGTCTGCAGTGCGCGCCTCCTCCAGTCAGGGCAATGCTGGATTCTAGCCACGTTCCAGTCTCGCTTACACACGGCCCGAAGATGAACACCGCCCCAGGCCCTCCACGCACGCTTCTTCTCGAATTGCTGTGTTCGAACTATCACTTGTTGCTTCAGTGGCCTCAACTTTTTTTTGAGTCTGGCGTACGCGTTTAAGGACTCGAGGGCTCGGCGGCATCGTTTCTTGTTGGCTGCTTGGTCAGCGATCGCAACCCGCCACTCACGCAGTACTCGGCAGGTAAGCGTCTCTCTATCTTTTCGGATGGCTAAATTCAAGTGATGGCGCTTTCGAAGCCGATATCGCGCAAAGGATCGAATCCGCATCAGAAACCGGCGCTGGAGAGCAACCGATGCGCGGGCAGCTGCCTTAACTTTGCGTACTTGGCGTTCCTGGAAGTTGTACAGCCAGACGTCCCATTGACTGCTGGGCTGGCTAAACATGGGTAGTGGAGACCCCGTTCGACGACAACGAGCAAACACAGCGAACCGAGCCCACATATCAAACACCGTTAAGAGTTTCTCGCGTGGCCAAACACCGCGACTTGAAGCTGTTGATGTTGAGGACATGAAAATCCTTGCGGCACGCTTCAGACATAATTGAGCATTCAGCGCTACCCTTCTACGTGTAGCATGTGCTCGCTTCCAGGTCAGAAACACACGCTGCGCAATCTTCCTACGCACATTTGCGCGAGCTTCCGCGTGCCTAGCTCTTCTCAACCTTGCTCGGCCCGCACAATCTAGGATGGCAGCTTGTTGCACACTTAAAAACGCTGCATTCACCAATCCTCCCAGCACAGACGGTTCATTTGACGACTCTACCGATGCGGCTTTGGTGTTTTTCGGATAGTCTGGCGCAGGGTCGCCATTTTCGTTGTCAGGGTCGTTTTCGCTGTCACTTGCCCTTTTATCATCAGCAAGCGCCAGATTTACCACCAACTTCGGTAAGTTGGCGCTAGCAGGTTGGCCCTCGGCCTCAGCAAACAATGAGAGCTCAATATCTCGTAGTCGGGCAAGCATCGTAATTTCTCTTCGCCACCGAAAGAGGCATGTGCGGACTAGCGCGCGCTTCGCCATCTTTCCAACGCGGTACGACATCAACCACACACTTAGAATATCACGTCGCAGCTCCCAGCGTCGATCTGACCAACGAAGAAAAACACGACGACGGGTAAATCCACGCCAGCGAGCTTGCAGTGTTATAGCAGCTTTCTCACGACGAGCAAGCCTTCGATGCGCATCCAAGAATGCTCGCATTTCAGCATTATCTTGAGTCTCCGCGTTGCGTTCTAGCTCCCTGTTGATACCCCGGATGACGTCGTCATCTCGTGGAGCTACAGATTGCCGGGTTGACTTTTTTGTGGTTCGAGCACGAGAACACGACGACCGATTCGATTGCCTCTGGTCAGGAAGAGCCGACAAGCTGCGGGCAGTTGCCAATTGTTGATAATTAACGGGTTGCTGAGGCGGCGGGGTGATTCGCTCAAGTGGATGGAGCTGCCCTGCTCGAGTGTATCTCAACCGATCTAGTGCCGAGGTGAAGGCGTCTGGTACTGCTGCGTCTTCGAGATATGCAACCTTTTCGGTCAATGCCGCTAACCGGCGCTTCATGCTGCCTGCAAGCATCTCTTTCTCCTTTGTCTCAGCTCTTTCTTCCAATTGTTTCGTACCTGCTCGGCAGTTTGGTGCTTGACCGCCAAAAACTGGTCGCATCTCATCGTGTTTGGTGTCAAGTACAGAAGTGTTCAAGTCCGAAGGCAGCGGATACCAATCGCGGATTTCACGCATGCGAGCGCGATTTCGCTGTCGAGAAACACGCTCTACCTGCTGCAATGTTAACGGGGTAGGCAGCCAGTTCTCCATTTCTTTCTTGCGGATTTCCCGAGCTCGTTCTCTTTCGATCCGGCGATTGTCTTCGGCAGATTCGGCTCGCTGGTTGTTTTCAATGCGCTTTTTCTCGCGCTCTTGCTTTTTGTGAGCTTTAGCACGGCGCTCGCGGAACCTGTCTTCAAAGCTGCTAACAAGGTCCGAGCGGCTGGATGCTCTCGAGCTGGAGAGAGAAAAGGATAGGGAGGCAGAGCTGCTGCCCAGCCGACTTGTCCCCATTGCGTCCGAGGAGTATGATACCTCACTGCGGAACGTGTCCATCTTGGCTCCAGCGGCGGTGAAAAGCCCGTCAACACGACGTCGAAAAGACAAACTGATGGAGGTGCTGTGGAACTGATCCAACCGTTTCACATTCGAGCCCTCAAAAATATGCGTGCTCCTGGAAGGGTCTTGTCATTAGAGGAAGATGCACTCTCCGATGGTGTGCTTGGTCCTCGAACTCTGGCATTGCTTTCTTGCATCGACGCTGACGTATTGGCCCGCTGGATCTCTTGGTCACGTCGGAGGCATGCCACGCGGTGATCGTCGCACTACCCACCCATCGACTCTTTCGCTTCAGC
>JAASGX010000562.1:0-18319 GCA_023334415.1 Phytopythium chamaehyphon | reverse complement strand
TGGCCTCCGAGCGCTTCGTCGACGTCTACGCGGGTTTGGATTGCTGCCCTTGACTGGGAGACGGATCAACTTCCCTCCCAAGGGCGACGGATGGAGCCCCGTCGGCTCAAAAAGTTCGCGCTGGGTCTGCGTCGTGCGAGATCTTTCGCCAGTGAACGTCCAACCAACGAAACGAACGTGTCCGACCTGGCAGTCTCGAAAGAGACTCGCTGAGCGTAGCATGACACGAGATTAGACCCCGCAGTCCATCTGGCCGCTAGTGTACACTGGTGCCAGCGAGGAGTATCGTGATGAGCACACATCACCATGCGCCCCTCAGTATGTTCACATATCACCACCCACCCGATGGCGTCGCGGCTCGCCGGGATGATTGTCCGACCACTCGCCCGACCACCACAGCTGGTGTGGATTATTTGAGTCGGCCAGTCTTGGCTGATGGTTCTGTCTCTGCGAACTATGCATCACATGGCAAGATGATCACTTTTGGACTTTGCGATGATCACTTTTGGACTTTGCGATGACCAAACTACGCGTGGATGAAATTGCCAAGGATATTGTGAGATCACAGATGAATGCCAGCACAGAGCTGAGCACCCTTACAGCCTACATGGCTGGTGGAGCGATGAAGCCGGAGTTGTTGGTCATGGAACTGTGGAGGAACTCGAGAACGATCAGCGCGCCGCGCTTGTCGAGTACGTGGTTGTACTCGGAGCAGGCAGACGACTGGATACATGCAGGGCAGCCGTCAGGGCACGCGCACTCGTTTGCGATGGTCCATGCCTTGTTGAGCATCTTTTGTGGAGGTAGAACACGTCAGCAAATGCAGCAACAGCGGAGCGCAGACAACCACGATTCGCACCTGAGGGAGAACCATCATAATCTCGTCCACAAGACCGCTACCACCCTCGCGCTCCTCATAAAGCGTCACTCTATTGGGTCTGGTCACGCATAAAAATGTCAACAATGCAACCAGGAATCCACCATGCGGTGTGCAATACGAACTTGACGCGAACTTCGAATGGATTTGGATGCTCGGTGCCCACGTCCGAGGCATCGCAAAGCACAAAGAGCCTAACAACGGCTGCACACAAGTGCCCTACGCCATGCAAAGAGCCGATCCAGTTGCTCCCCGATTTTTCGACCTCATCACGGATCTCGCGCGGCAACTCGAGCCACACTGCACGACCAAATTTCTGCATCGGTGGGAGCGAAAACTCATTCTTGTGGATCAATTTGAGCGTCTTCTTCTCATGGAGTGTAGAGCCAAACACACGAGTGATGGCTGAAATCAGCCCAACGCCAACAACAAGAGCAGGCTTCAAAGAATCAGCTGAACCAACTTGTCGTTGCCACTGCACCTGAACAACCTGAAGGTCCGTGCAATCCCGGCACCTTGTGAAATACGTCAGCGGTTTCTCGCATCGACGAGCAAGCACCAACTTTTGTTCGGAGTCAATACGTGTGATAAGGTATTCCTGCGCTTGGTGGAGATACACAGCAGTTGGATAGACCTGAAAAAATATGCGCTCGCCAGGGATCTCATCCAAGACGGATCCGACGTCGTCATCGGTAACAACCTGAAAGTGAAGCGGTGGTAAGAATTGTGAAATAGTTCAATTCAATGCACAGTACTTACGGTGTAGGAAATTTCATGGATAGAACGCAAGCTCACGGCTTTGCTTTCTTTCGGTGCGCATGCATGAGGACGGTAGCTAGTCCCCTTAGGTTCTGGCCATCGCATTAGTTTCTGCTGCTTCACTAGCGAATCGATTGTAGCTCGAACATCCACAGTCGATCGGTATCCGCCATCACTGTCAGCATGTTTGGGCCCTTTGGAAAGCGGTCCAAACACGAACGAATCTATGTAGTTCATTCCCGACATCGGAGAGTAGAGCGGCGACTCGCGTGCAGCGCAGACTAAGTGCTGACTGAGTACGAGTTCGTTGTTCGGATTAAGAGCAACCGCTTCTGGTGGCAGTCGAAAGAGTTCCTGGGCATGACGCGCGAAATGCTGGTCTAGCGGAGCGTCGAAGCACACAACGATAGCAGTAGATAGTTTGCACGATCGCTGCCGGCCAGCTCTCCCAGCTTGCTGCCACAATGACGCAATCGAACTTGGAAGACCTAGGTGGACCGTGCAGTCCAGCGCACCAATATCTATGCCGAGTTCCAGTGCATTGGTAGCAATCACACCAAGTAAATCACCGCTAAACAGCCGTCGTTCAATTGCGCGCCGGTCATCCACGGTGTATCCGCCACGATAACTGCTTATCCGCTTCAGCAGTCGCTGTCGATGACTAGCGGACGATGCAGCTGGGGTCTTGGAAGAAGGATCAGCTGATCCATCCCGCAGGATCGAATGCACATTCATCAACACAAGTTCTGACAATTTTCGCCCCCGGCAAAACAGTAATGTATGCACTTCAGCTTCCATTAGCCGAGAGAAGATGCGAGCACTTTGGAAGATTGCACTTGTGGTCATTGATACAGGCTCATCATCTTCGATGAGATTTTTCGGCTTAGCGGCATCATCGCCAGTGGGTCGCTTTCGTTTCTTCCCATTGCTTTTATCTAGGGGCGTGTGGAGCGTCGAGGAGCTCGCATCATTTGTGGGAACGGGAGCCTTGACTCGTGGATTCCACAAGCAAAACAGTTTCTCCCCTCGAGGTGCGCCATCAGATGTAATTACCTCAAGATGCCGAGCTCTCCAAAAGTAGAAGTTTGCAGGAGCGAGAGCCTTTGTCGTAGGGATTTCGTCCCTATTGTCATTGTCTTCTGTCAACGAGGGATCAGGTCCTGATTCGTCTTCCGTAGGCGGTAGTGTGGGAAAGAGTAAGCCAAAGTGCTCCCTTGGATTTTGAATCGTTGCCGAGCAGCACACAATTTGCGGGTTTGCGCCATGTAGCGCGCATATGCGAAAGAGTCTCCGGAAGACGCACGCTACGTGCGAGCCGAAAACGCCACGGTACATATGTGCTTCATCCACAACAACAAATCTGCAAGCACAGCGTGTTACTATGAAAATCGCTTTGTAAATCCTTAACGCACAGCACTCACTTCAGGTTGGCTAGCACCCGCTTCCAGCGCGTATGCTGTGGCAATATGCTGAGATGTAGCATATCCGGGTTGGTGAGAAACACGTTTGTTTCCCGAATAATCATGGAGCGTGTCTTCATCTCCGTATCGCCATCCTGCAAATCAAAATCCAGAACGCGTGAGCCAACACTTCACTGGCACCCCGAAAAGAGAGAACGATGTTTGTGAGCGCACGAAAGTGGAGCAGAGAGATATCGATAGTTTGGCTGCTCCGAGGAACGCTCGCAGAGCCTTCAGCTGGTCTTGAGCGAGGGCCTGGTAGAGATAGAGAAAAAGGCTTGTCATTACTTTCACGGTTCGACGAATTGTGCCAGTTCGCAAAACCTTGGTTGGAAACATATATATGAACGTCGCGCTTGGATCCGCCAGCAACATGTTGGCCATCGGCACGTTGTAAGCGAGCGACTTACCGCTGGCAGTTGAAGTCGACAGCACAATGTTCTTTCCTGCAAGGATGGCTTGGATAGCCTCGAACTGGTGCGAGTAGAGCTGTTGAACACTGCTAGCAGTTAGAGCCTGGACCACTCGCCCGTCCAGCTCGGGAATCTCCTCCAGCCCTCGAAATTGTGGCGGGCGTGCTGGAAGGCGCTCAACGTGGACGATCTGTCCGTTGTAGATGTCCAGTTTCCGAAGCATTTCGATCACTGGCGCATCAAATGTGTCAATTGCCTGGTCTTGTGCGCAACTGCTGTCTTGTGGTAGGGCCCCTGCCGCAGTATCTCCTCCTTCGTCGCCACCAGTAGTGGCGTTCGATCGGCCGCTGGAAGTTTGGGAGCTAGCTTCCGTCTCTCCACTGGTCCTCGACGCGTCCTCCTGGGTAGCCGCCGCCTGTATCGCCTCCGCGAAGAGCTTCTTGCGGCGCTCGCTGGCTCGCTGGCTCGCCTGCGGGACCAGCGGGAACACGACCACCTCCCTCTCGTCCTCCGCTGCCGGCGCCGCCCGAAACACGTCGTCTGCCAGCCCAACACGCGTCACTACTCACCCGTCTCAGCTGGCTCGACAACCCAAAGCGCCACCCGCGCCTTTGTGCTGCGTCTCGCCGCCCGTCACGGGCTCGACGCGCAGCAGCCGCGGCGCCAGGCGCGCCATCCGCGCCAGGTCGGCGCGCGTCACAGGCCCGCCCAGGCTCGCGGCCAGGCGCAGCACGTTGCGCACCGTCAGCGCCGCGCGGTGGCGCGCCAGGAACGCGAAGCTCGCGTCCACGCGCGCGAACTTGGCTGCCAGCCCATCGGCGTCGGCCATGTTGCCGCTGGTTGTTGCACCTGGCTCTGGAGAAAGGCGGGTACCCACACGCACGTCTGGAGCGTAGGGTGAGTCGCTCCACATCGGTTGCCCTCTGCGACTGCGCGTTTCCGGCAGCCCACTTTCGAACCGGAGAAAGGCTGTGCAGCGATCCTAGCTGGGCTGCTAGCTGCAAGCTGCTCCCTTGATACTTGATACGATGGCGACGTCCAAGGTCGTGTACGTGGACCGCATCCCGTGCGAGTGGACGGAGCAGAAGCTGCGGCAGGTGCTGATGCCCATCGCGGAGGTGCACCGCATCGTGCTGCTGCGCAAGCGCAACGCGCTGTTCGCGGGCTTCGACCCGCGGTCGCTCGAGACGCTCGCAGCCAGCTCCATGCAGGCGCTGGTCGAGGCTGCCGACCTGCAGGCGGCCGAGTGCATCGTGCGCGCGCTCAGCAGCGAGGCGCCCGTGCCCACGGGCGACAACAACGAAGTGCTCGCAGCCAGCTACTCCAAGAACCAGGAGCTGCGCGATCGCGGCAGCGGCGGCGCGCACCGGTCGGCCGCGGGTGGCGACGGCGCCAGGAGCAACCGCATCCTGCTCATCACGGTGCAGAACCCGACGTACCCCATCTCGACCGACTTCGTGCACGGCATCTTCAGCACCTACGGGCTCGTGGAGAAGATCGTCATCTTCGTCAAGCCCATCGGCCTCCAGTGCCTCGTGCAGTTTGCGTCGCTCGAGGAGGCCATCGAGGCGCGCAAGACGCTCAACGGGCTATCCATCTTCCCGGACTGCTGCGGACTCGTCATCAACTACTCGAATCTCCAGCAGGAGCTAATCGTCAAGGAGAACGGCCCGCGCGCCAAGGACTTCCTCAACCCGGACCTGCCCGACGCTTCCAGCGACGAGCCCGTCAACCCCGTCGCGGACCCGCACATCGCCGCCGGAAAGGCGCGTAGCCAATCCGTTGACGGCGAGCAACCCGACGACCAGCAGGCCACCGCTCGCGACGTCGTGTCGCCCGTGCTGCTCGTGTGCAACCTCCGCGAGAGCGTGACCTGCGACAACCTCTTCAACCTCTTCTCGTGCTACGGCAACGTAGTCCGCGTCAAGAAGCTCAGCTCCAAGCCCGTGCGTGCTGGCTGACTTGTGGTGGTAGTGATTGACTTGCTGGATGACTGAACCATGCCATAATGCAGGACCATGCTTTGATCCAGTTCGCGACGCCATCGGCATCCCAGTCGGCCCTCGTCCACCTGCGCGGGTTCACACTGCAAGGTCGTTCGCTCGAGATCAGTTTTTCCAAGCACTCGTTCATCTCGATTCGCCCCGGAAGCGGCAATGAGCAGTATGCTATCACAGTGAATGTAGCCGTCGTGCACATTGCTGTATCTAAACTAATTGGTGGTCGCAGGGAGTCTTCGTGGATGCGAGAGTACGGTCACGGCCTCAACCGCTTCACCGGCAAGTACGCCAACACGACTCGCCACATCTACAGCCCCACGAAGATCCTGCACATTTCCAACTTTGACGAAGCCACGAACGAACAGGTAATGTTGTGTGTCCTATCGCATTTTTCTTTCAAACGTTAGTAAACCTTACCATGCTTTTGCAGGATCTCCGCGATCATCTTTCTAGCTTCCATGGAGGCGAGAATGTGCGTGTGAAGGTGTTCACAAGCCCGAACGGCCAGATCCAGGGCCTCGCAGAGGTTCGTCCATGGTGTCACTTTCCCAATTTCACATGACTCACACAATTCGCCTTTTCGTCAGTTCCCATCACTGGACGCAGCCACGAACGTGCTCGCGCAGGCGCACAACACGCAGCTGGACAGCAAACGCCTGAAGCTCGCGTTCTCCAAACATCCATTCCATTAGCGTCCCGCAGAGTGGCGAGTACACTAGCGCACAAGAGCTCATAGTCACTCTTGTGGAATACACCTCCACTTGTCCCCATTATCTCATATAACAGGCTCAAACGATCAGACAACATATCGAAATGCGTCATTGTAACCACATAAACAGATACTGTATATCAATCAGTAAAGGTATACCTCGCCTCGGCTCTTTTTTTGGCGGGCTGGTTTCGCGCCATATCGCTGGGAGCGCCAAGCCGCGCTCGCTCCTGCCGTTGCTGCCTGCCGTCGCCCTCGGCGCCGGGCGCGTCGCCATGCCGGAGGTGCGCCTCCCTCTCTCTCTGTCTCTGTCTCTACGTGTGTGTTCATGTGCGAGTGTCTATCGGAGTCGCTTACGCTTTTTCCGGCCGGCAGAAGAAGAAGCAGGCGACAATCGCGGCGTTTTTCTCGCCCAAGGCCGCGCGCAGGCGGCCAACGCCCCCCGCGGGCGCCTCGAGCGCCGCCAGCGACCGTGACGCGCCCCCGTCGGCCGAGCAGCCGGTGGACGCGGCGACGCCGGCCGAGGTCGCACCAGAGCCCAAGATCCCGCCCAAGCGCGCGGCCGGCGGCCGAGCAAGAGGCAAGAGGCAGCCTAAACAGCAGCAGCCCAAGCAGAATCATAAAAAGCATGAGGAGCAGGAGGGGCAGGGGCCCAAGGCCAAGAAGGCGCGCGGCAGGGGCAAGAAGGCACTGTTCACCGCCAAGGCGGAGCAGGAGCCCAAGGTGCTCATCTCCCCGCACGAGGTGGGCGACGGCGACGTCGACATGGACGAGGACGCGGACGAGAACGCGCCCGCTGCCAGCGACCAGGCGATCGTTGTGGACGGAAGCGACGCCGATGTGCAGAAGGAGGAGGAGAAGACGCTGCAGACCGCTACTCGAATCCCCGTAGAAGAAACCCCCGCCGAGGCGAAGCAGTCTGAGGACGGCAACCATGCCCCGACAATTGACCTCACGGTAGCAACGGACTCGGCGTCGGAGAGCAAGCCCGAAGCGAAAGATTCGCCGCTGACAGCCCAGCCAGCGGAGGCGAAAGGCGCCAAAAAGCGTCGGGCAAGACAGTCCAAGCCAAAGACTGCCAAGACTACCAAGAAGACAGCCCAGACACAATCTGGTGACGCCTCTGCGGCGTCAGCGATCGCGCCTGAGGTACAGATCGTGCTCGATCCAGCGGTGCAGGCGCGCGTGGACACCTACCAGGCTAAACTGCACGACCTGACGCGAATTGTTGATGAGCTGGTAGCCAAGCAAGGAGCAACTGATGACCACACAGTTCTACTGCAGGACGTGTACGGTGTTGGATTAGATATCGAGCTCGACGTCTCGACCAGTTCGGAGGATATGACGGCCGCCATTACAAAAGCCTGGATAGACTGGCGGACATCTGCGTCAAGTTCCAGCGAGCTGTCATACGCCGTTAAGGCATGCATCGCCAAGCACACGCAAGGCCGTGGCGCCAGTTTGTCGTCTTTGTGTGAAAACCTTATGAACAAACTGCGTGAATCGAGTAGTCAAAACGAAGAAAAAGAGGTCGAGACTCGAGCAGCAATGGCGGTTGAGATGGCTGTGAAGATGCTTGCGCAGCGTACTCCTTATGGGGCTAAACCACCTGCACGAGCTAATTTGTTTGAAGACGTAACCCCAGAAGCACTCTGGGTGTGGGAGATAGGCAACCCGGAGCAGTACTACAAAGACGAAGCTCACAAGACGCTCAAGCGCGCACGGAAGCATCGCAAACGCCTTGGGCAACAGCTCAAAAGCCTAGCGCGAGTTGTGCAATTACTCCATCAGAAGCCTGTGGACGAAGCAAAGGTCAGTGCTGAAGAGGTGAAGGTTGGCAAGTTTGTGGTTGCAGTTGAGGCTGAGCTATCGCGAGCAAAGGATCGAGAGCGGAAGGAACTTGAACGCTCCCAGGCTGCGGAAGAAAAGAAGCGAGCTGAGGAAGAGAAGAAGCAGGCCAAGGAAGATGAAAAGCGCCAACGGGAACAGGAACGGGAGGCGGAACAAGAGCTTGCTTCTAAGCAGAAGAAAACTTTTGCTTCATTCTTCAAGCCTGCTGATGCAGATGCAAGCAATGCGCCAAACGTAAATGCCAGCGCATCCGTGTTGCCAACCGACCGAGAGGCCTCGGTTCAATCCGCTGCAATGCCTGCGCGCTCCGCACAGGCGCCAATTGCTATTGAGAACTCAACCGAGGTCATATCAAGAATGGACGACGCCATTGCGTTCCTTGGTCGCAGCAAATCTCTGTCTGAGGCCTCACATAAAGTGACCACTCCCTGGAAGCAAATCTCTTGTAGAAAAGAGCGGGTATTTAAGCCTGGATCCGCTAACAATTGGTCGAATAAGCGGCACCGTGACGCGCGTCGAGGAATCATGAAATTGCTGCAATTCCACGAGAACCATCGTCCTGCATACTACGGCACGTTCAGCACGAAGAGCCATATTTTTCGCGGAGGACGGAGGCCATTCGCGCAGTTCAAGAAGTTTGACTACTCTGTGGATAGCGATGATGAGTGGGAGGAAGAGGAGCCTGGCGAGAGTTTATCGGATGCTGATAGTGACAACGGTGACGACTCGGATGAGGACAATCTAGACTACGGTGACAATTGGCTTGCCTACGAAGACGAGGTCGAGTACATGGATGATGGCGAAGGTCACGAGTATGGCGAGGACGATGACGAGGGTGACCGCAGCGGCGAAGACTATGGTGACTCGCCCAGCAAGTCGCGTAAGCGCAAACTCCCGACGCAGCTGGAACAAAAGCGCCGCAAGAAGCTCGCCAAGCTCACTCGACTGGAGGCCAAGGTGGTTGGTCCATTATGGTGTCAGACAAATGGCTGCAGCGAGCACTTTACAAGTGCCATGAATGGGCAGCTTTTGGTGGTGGCAGCTGCTGTGAGTTTCGAGTCTCCACTCATGCGCCGTGCCAGAGAGTTTGAGCAGCAAGAGGCCGAGAAGCTCCGTCGTAAGGAGGAAGAGGCCCAACGCAAGCTGGAAAAGGCTGCTGAAGAGAAAGTCAAGACCACGCCTACCAAGACTCCGACCAAAATTTCGACCGCCGTGACATCTGCTACCAAAACTCCCTCCGCCAAAAATTCCTCGACAAAGACTGCCACCAACAAGACTCCTATCAAAACTCCGACCAAAGCACCAATCAAGACGACAACAGGGAAGCGGAAAATGGTTTCTGTGTCCCCCGCAGCTGCCACTAATGAGGCCGCTACTGCGCTACCGGTGGGATCAACACCACAGAAGGCGGCAATCACGGCGTTTTTCCAACCAAAGCCGAAGGCTGCGACTCTTACAAGTCCGACTGCGCCGAAGATCACTTCGTCCAGCCCAGGCGGGTCGGTCGCCACGGCGGTTGAGATCGCGGACGAAGATGAAGATGAGGATATCGACATGGTTCCTGTGGAGGAGTAGTGTGAGAGTCGTAACCATCAGCAATTCAACATAAGACTCTGAACAGCTCTATATGAGTTGCTGATTGCAGTCACCTCCATCTTAACTATAGTGTAGCGGCATCGAATGTTGACAAGACAAAACTCAAGGATATTTCATCACTGCAGTCGACAGTCGACAAATGGGTATGAGCTGATCCTAAGAATAATGGTGGCGCTCTTGGCTCTGGAAGGATCCTTGGGCTAACAATATCTCGTTCCTTTACGACATATAGTAAGCCAGCGTCTTCCCACAAGGCGATGCAATTCCTCTAGATTCCATGACCGCTGTATCATCGAGTCCAAACGACTACTCCAGCCTGAACCTCATGCCCCCAGTCCCAAACTAGCCAACTACAATCGACATCACCGATTTCACTAGGAGAGAACCATGACATTCGCGTCGACAACTCAGCGAGCCATGTTCGAAAACCACCACCGCGGTCCTACTCAAGTCATTCGTCTCCCGCTTCAAACTCGAACTCAAGGCAGATCTGCAACCAGGGGACGGAGGACTCGAAACAAATCGACGAGGAACACGGCCGATCCATCAGACCATAGCGTAACTCTACCCAACAACGAGGAACCAGGCCTTGCTCCGAGGGGAGTAGGATGGCGACACGATGAGCACGAGCGGTTTCTGCACGGACTAGAGATGTTCCCGCGTGGGCCGTGGAAGGAGATCGCTAGGGTTGTCGGCACGCGGACAGTGCGGCAGACCATGACGCACGCGCAAAAGTATCGTCAGAAGATCGAGCGCCGCCGGCGTGGTCTGCAATCGGATCGAATTTACTCGGTGCTAGCGATGAATGAGCAGTGGCCGTTGGCTTCGTTGTTAGCTGGAGGAGCAGCCGTCATTCCATCACAACTCCATGTTCAGCATACTGGAGCGATGGTAACACCACCACTGTATGCTGGGATGCACCCGTGGTATTGTTTACACGGCTCGGGCGTGCAGCAAGTGTTTCCAGTGAGCCACCACCAGCGAATCCATCCCCACCCTCAGCTACAGCATGTCGATGCACAGTCGAGCGAGTCGTTGGCTTCTCTGTTGTGTTCCGAAGATGAAGAAACTGAGCTAGATGAAGTTGAAGGAGGGGTTGGCAACGGTGCGTCTGTCGACGCGATGGAGGTGGGAAATAGTGTGCATGTACTGCATGGTGATCATACCGATGTAGAGACAAGTTACCACACAATTTTGCAGGCTCTCGACCAAGATGACACTGTCGATACAGCGGAAGGTGACCACGTTTGCGCTGTTATTGAGCCACCCGCGCCGCTGTAAGACGCGGGTCTTTCCTTGCAGAATGTCTAGTAGGCTTAAGTGACAATGATTTATCATCTGTAGAACGTCGAGTACTGTACGTTATGCATGGGTTCTTTCAAGTGAATAATGGACTTCGGAGAAGCTAGCTGTGCTACTATTGTAGACCCTTCTACACAATTGTGGAGCTGTGCATCCCACCCACACCGCCCCAGGAATGACGCACAGCATAAAGAAGTAGTTTCGCCAACTTCTACGACAGCAATTTCAGCGGTGTATCGCACCGACTGATTTGCATCAGCAACAAGTTTTATCAAGATGTTAGCTTTACGGGACGCCGACCGTGTTAGATCGCACGTTTTGCTGCGCTTACATCGGCGTTAATCACGGCCGACTTATAATGCTCAGCGTGTCGATGGCACGCTGCAAACTTAGGACCAGGCTGCTCGGATGCATTAGCAGGCAGCCCGCCAACTTCATCCGACGCATGCATTAACTAATTATCCCTTGGCTTCATAAAGCAGGTCGAGTATATTCATCCGATGAGTAGGTCAGCGTGAACGAATAGCGCTACCCCATGCAACAGTTTCAATTGTTTCGTCGGTCATGGAAATGCAGATGGTGGAGGAGTGTGAGAGTCGTAACCATCAACAATTCAACATAAGACACTCTGAAAAGCTCCACATGAGTTGTTCCTTGCAGTCGCCTCCATCGTCATAAATGTTCATATTTGACTATAGCGGCCTTCAATCGTTTCGCTGACCATGGTAGGTGGTCGTTCTTGATGGTACTCAGAAGATACGGCTCAACTGGTGATGTATTAGAAGTACCATGTATCAGTAATGGGTTCACAAATGTACCCATCATCAATCTCTGCATTTGCAAGGAGAGCTGCTCGCCGTTGGCTTTCATTTTGGGAACCTCTCAGTTGCGAGCACCTGGGTAATCGAGCTGGCAGCAACTGTCGACCTCATGACGACCAACAACAACAGCATGCAAGTCGACTCGCTACTGGAATCTGCGGGACGTGGTGTGCTAGCAGATGTCCAGCTCTTGGTCGAGGCTGGTGCCGACGTGAACGGGCAGAATTCCAACGGAGAGACCCCACTGTATCGCGCGGCACAGCACGGACGCCTCGACATTGTCCGCTATCTCGTGCCCTGCGGGGCTGATGTTAATGCTCATGATAACGTCAAGATCACGACGCTGATGCAAGCAGCTGGAATCATTTCAAGAACAACTCCAATTGGCGGAACCCAAGTCGAAATGGTGCAATTCTTGGTCAAGCATGGCGCAGATGTGAAGACAGCTAGCCAGAACAAAATGACAGCTCTGCATGCGGCATCTTTTTGCGGTGACACACTGACAATTCAATACCTCATTGAGTGTGGGGCTGATGTTGATGCAACCAACAATTCTGGAAAGACGCCAATGCTACTGGCTGCTTGCTCTCACAACTGGAAAGCAGTTCGAATTCTGGTCGAAGCGGGTGCAAATTTGAATACTGCAGGGATTGAGAATGAGACAGTTTTGATGCGTGCTCTAATAGATGAAAACATTGATGAGGCTCGGTACCTCTTAGATCATGGTGCCAATGTCCAAGCCATAAATTCCTCCAGAAGATCAATCTTATGTGAGGCTATTGCTAGGAAGAATCTAGAGCTTGTGCACTTGGTTGTCGAGCGTGGTGCTGCCATCAACAGCCCTGGCTTGAAAAAATCGCCATTGATATCAGCGGTCAGTTTGGAGCGTGAAGATATTGTCGATTATCTACTCGACCATGGAGCGGATGTTGAAGCGCGGGGTCCGAAGCAATGCACAGCACTGATGACTGCTGTACGCCACAACTTGGAAGGTATCGCTCTGAAATTAGTTGACTACGGCGCTGACGTAAATGCTACCGATCAGAATCAAAACTCAGTGCTCGGCGTTGCCATTTCAAATATGTCTGCGAAGACATTTGAGTATTTGACTGATCGAGGAGCAAAGATTGAAAAGATTAAATGGAATCAGTGGGTTTCGCTGATCAAGGGTGTGGATTCTCACATAATGGAGAGCGAGCAGAGTCTGAGTGAGGGCGGGGATGACAGTTCCAAAGAAGCTTGTTCTACCCAATTGATTTCATGTTCAAGAGGTATTGAAATGATACAACGTCCCATCAACACTGGACACGATCGTGATACGAACGGTAACAATTTTGATGTATTCTGTCATTTAGTCAAAGTTGGCGCGAATCTGGAGATGTCGAATGAATGCGGAGACACTATGCTTAGCAGAGCCGCTGAGAGAGGAATGGTAACGGCTGTCCAGAATCTAGTCCGTGCCGGCGCCAACGTGAACCACCAAAACAAGATAGGACGAACGCCACTAATGATGGCCGCCAATCGGTTGCATGTCGATATTGTGGAGTATCTTCTCGACAATGGAACAAATGTCAACACCATATGCTCGGACAAGCGCTCTGCATTATTCAATGCTTTGAGGAGATCAAACAAGAACCGAAAAATTGTGGAAAAACTCATCGCTGCCGGTGCGGATGTAAATGCAATAGATGTCGACGGTGTATCTTGTTTTCATCGAGCAGTTCGGAGCTGTCCCTATGACTGCATAGTGTTCCTAGTTGACCACGGAGCGGATGTAAACGCGAAAAACAACGATGGGAAGACAGCTTTTATGGATGCCATGAAGCGCAACACTCGTGCATTGGAAATGTCGAAATTCCTCATCAGCCGAGGAGCTGACGTGAGCGTGGAGGCGAGTGACGGTACAACCGCAATGACACTGGCTGGCAATGACGCAATGCGAGAAGTTTTGGCTCTAGCAATGAAACAAATATTACCGGACACCATTGCTAAATAATCACTCGCTGTCGAGCTACTTTTGAACTTGACGAAGAACAACGTAGCCTAGTCTCAAGAGTGCGCTGTGTTGTCAAACCAAATCTCTACCTTAGTTACAGTGCGTCTACCAGTGTCCGGATGTGTGCGCGGCTAATGCGAACAGGAAATGTGCTGGATCCACATACCCTTTCTCAACTGTTGCACGAGTTTCTCCCTCTTGAACA
The DNA here is from genome assembly GCA_023334415.1 of Phytopythium chamaehyphon. Taxonomy (NCBI): domain Eukaryota; phylum Oomycota; class Peronosporomycetes; order Pythiales; family Pythiaceae; genus Phytopythium; species Phytopythium chamaehyphon. The sequence continues at coordinate 4,330 of JAASGX010000562.1, read as the reverse complement.
AGTCACTTGAAGTTTGCAGTACGAAGGTTTGTGCAACCGAAGCAAAAATATAACCGCACCAAATTGTGTTTATTTTGCTGCCCTGTGTTTGGTCGGGGAATGGAGGAACTGCTGGATGCATCCTTGGTACCAGACGCGAATGGCGTGCTCGACCTGCAGGACAAGCACTGGGTGACGCTGGATGAGATCGTTTGGACCCACGCACACACGCTCTTGGTGCTCAACGTGTCTCGAAACCAGCTAGTGAGTCTCGCCCCGGACGTCGGGAACCTCGTCATGCTGCGCGAGCTGCTGCTATCGTACAACCGCATCGCGGCCATCCCGAAAGAGATCGGCTCCTGCCTGCAGCTGCGGAGACTGGACTTGCACCGGAACTTCCTGACTGAGCTGCCACGAGAACTTCAGCACTGCGATCGTCTGGAGGAGCTCATCGCGTCTTCAAACGAGCTCACACAGCTGCCTCCAGAGCTGGGCAAGCTGCAGCACCTGCGCATGCTCAACGTGCGGGACAACCACCTGTCTTCGCTGCCCCACACGCTGTGCGACTGCCCGAAGCTGGACGTGGTGGCGTGCGAGGGCAACAAGGAGCTCGCGGACGTCCCCGAGTCGCTTCGCAGCAACACCAAGATGGTGTTGTGGATCTGCGGGATCGTCAAGCGGCACCGCGCCGAGGTCGAGGAGCTCGTGTCCATCAACGCCGAGCTGGAGCGCATGGCGCGCCTGGGGGACGAGGAGCGCCTGCGCTTGCGCGAGAAAATAGCCGAGCTGCAGCGTCAGAAGGACGCGCTCGAGCGCGAGCGCCCGCACCACTACCTGCGCCTCAAGCGCGGCGTGCTGCACGTCAAGTCGGAGGTGTGCGCCGTCATGTGACGTGACGCGAGCCGCTTCAACCTCACACGTCGCAGAGAGCAGTTTCCGTTGTGGTACATGGTACCGTCCCGCTTTGAAATTCAAAAAAGTCTACGAATGGCGGTCTGGTCCCTACATTTCGGGTCTACATTTCGGGACTGGCCGCGCGAGGTTTCCCGCCTTCCCACACCGCAAAGCCCGCGCCGGGGAAACCTCCGCCGCCGCCGCCTTCGCCCGCCCGCCGCTCGGCTCCCGCCGGTCTCCAGGCTCCGCGACCGCCTCCGCCGCCTCCGCGAGCGTCTCCGCTGTCCGCCGGTGTCCTTTTCGGGCCCTGGGAGCGCCATGGAGCTGCAGCAGGACGCGCTGGACGAGGCCTTCCGCCGCCACAAGAACTACTTTTCGGACTTTCTGCAGAACGAGGTGCGGCGCTTTTAGGCTTTTAGATGGGGTGGCGCGGGTGTCGGGGAGGGGAAGTTGACGTCTGCGACGTGTTCGCAGGAGGGCCATGGCAACTACCTGGAGAAAGTGCGCACCATGATGAACCAGAAGGCGCCGCGGCTCGTGGTCGACCTGAACGACCTGCGCGAGTACGACAGCGCCTTCCAGGACGCGCGCGGCCAGGACAACATCGTCAACCGGTGCGTGTGGGGCGAATGCGCGGGCTTAAAAGGACGAGCAGGAGCTAACGCGCGGCGCCAGGCTGATGCGGAGCCCAGCTGAGTTCATTCCCCCGTTCGAGGAGGCCATCAAGGAGGTGCGCACCCTCGACCGTCGTGTTCCCTTCTATTCCCCAACCACTGACGCGAAGGAGATGACCACAGGTAGTCTTCAACGTCGACAGCACGTACGGCAGCAAGGAGGCGGAGGCGACCAAGGACATGACCTTCCACGTCGGCTTCTCGGGCGACTTCGGCCACCACAACGTGACCCCGCGCGGGCTGCTGGCCTCCTACCTGTGCCAAATGGTGTGCGTGCACGGCATCATTACCAAGTGCTCGGCCGTGCGCCCCAAGGTCGTCAAGTCGGTGCACTACTGCAAGGAGACCAACGCCATCCTCTCGCGCGAGTACCGCGACAACACGTCGCTCACGGGCGCGCCGACCACAAGCGTGTACCCGACCAAGGACGAGAACGGCAACTTCCTCGAGACCGAGTTCGGCCTCTCGCAATACAAGGACTACCAGATGCTCAGCATGCAGGAGACGCCCGAGACGGCGCCGCTGGGTCAGCTCCCGCGCTCCTGCGATGTCATTGTCGAAAACGATATCGTCGACAAGTGCAAGCCCGGTGACCGCGTGCGGATCGTCGGAATCTACCGCCCGCTGGGTGGTAACTCGGCTGCTGAGCGGACCGCCGTGTTCCGCACGGTCCTGATTGCCAACAACGTCCAGCTTCTCGGCAAGGAGGTGCGTGGGCTTCATAGCTAAGGTTTTTTCTGTGTCTCGCTGACTTGCGTCCCTGGTCTTCTCTAGGTCAACGGCATTCACCTCGAGGTGGATGACCTTGTAAATGTTCGTGAGTTCGCAAAGCGTGATGACGCTTTTGAGATTCTTTCGCGCTCGATCGCGCCATCCATTTACGGTCACGGAGAGATCAAGCAGGCGCTGCTATTGCAACTTCTTGGCGGCGTGGAGAAGAATCTTGAAAACGGAACGCATCTTCGTGGTGACGTGAATGTCAGTAGACATCTCGCTATTGTTTCTGCGATGCTTGACGCTAATGGTGCTTGCTTGCTCTAGATTCTTATGGTCGGTGACCCGTCCACGGCCAAGTCGCAGCTGCTGCGTTTCGTCCGTACAATTGCCCCGCTGGCAGTGAACACCACCGGTCGTGGTTCTTCGGGTGTTGGTCTGACAGCCGCTGTTACCCTGGACCCTGAGACCAAGGAGCGGAGACTGGAAGCTGGTGCCATGGTACTCGCTGATCGGGGAATTGTGTGCATCGATGAGTTCGACAAGATGAGGTAGGGCTCATTTGGACCACTTAGGGGCCACTGTGCTAGACTCTAACAATTTTCCTGGCGTTCCTTACCTTGTAGTGAGGCTGACCGTGTTGCGATTCACGAAGTCATGGAGCAGCAAACTGTCACGATCGCGAAGGCAGGTATTCACGCCACCTTGAATGCGCGTTGCAGTGTGCTTGCTGCTGCAAACCCAGTATACGGTCAGTACAACAAGAACAAGCGGCCACAGGAGAACATCGGTCTGCCGGACTCGCTCCTGTCGCGTTTCGACTTGCTCTTTGTCGTGCTTGATCGACTCGACCGTGGCGTGGACCGCAACATTTCGGACCACGTGCTTCGCATGCATCGCTACACTCGGCCTGGCCAAGAAGGCGTGCCGCTATCATTTGAGGTCAGCTCCACAGACCACATGGCCTTGCTGGACGGTCCCAGCCAGGACCCGACCGATGCCAAGTCAATTTTCCAGAAGTACGACCCTCTGCTTCATGGCGATCATCACTCGTCGTCGTACGCTGGCAGTGGTAATGGTATCCTCAAGTTGGATTTCCTCAAGAAGTACATTTATTACGCCAGGATGCGCTTTCAGCCTGTGCTCACGGACGCTGCGATCGACCTCATCGCCGAAGGCTATGCTGAGCTCCGCTCGCAGCAGAATGCACGCACGCTTCCTGTCACGGCTCGTAGTCTAGAGACGTTGATTCGTCTTGCGTCTGCGCACGCCAAGGCGCGCCTCAGCAAGTCAATCGAGCGGGTCGACGCTGAGAAGGCTATGAGTCTGATGAACTTTGCGCTGTACCACGACGCATCGGATCCAAGCGGCAGCGCGCCGAAGTCTGCGCCAGTCACCGCAGAGACCGACCACGAGTCTGTCGACCTCATGCCAGAGCACGAGGAGGTTGATTCGCCGGCGAAGGTGCTGCCACGGTCTCCTTCTCGAAAGCGGGATCGGTCAACATGGAGGTGCGTCTACCTGGTTTGCGGATGGATGTCGTGCGACCACTAACGCGTTGGAGTGCTCGCTTATCGCAGTGCCAACAACCTCAGCGACGAGGTTTCGCAGGTGCTGACAGAGATGAGCGGCGACGTCGAAGGCGAGGACGAGGACCAGTTGCGGCTGTCGGACGTGCTCGCGCGCCTGAACTCTGGGCGCCCGCGCCACATCAGGCTGTCTCGCGCGGACCTCGAGTCGGTGCTGCTGGAGCTCGAGAAGGAGAACAAGCTCATGTACGTGCAGGACAGCGACGAGCCGTTCATCATGCTCGTCTAGGGCCCGGTAGAGCGCGCTCAGACAGCTCGGCGGTTTATATTTTTCGGGGAATGGCACGGTATTGTATCTGTCGCCGCTACTCGTCGCGCGGGCGCTCGCTCTCACCCGGCCGCGGCTGCTCCGCCTCCTGCTTGATCGGGTGACTTGTGTTGGCTCCTTCCCCGCCGCCGTTGCCGTACTGCACCAGCGTCGCGCGCACGTACTCGTCCATGCCCGCGAACCGCCGGAAGTGGCGCAGCGGGTCGCCCGCC
>JAASGX010000561.1:0-18321 GCA_023334415.1 Phytopythium chamaehyphon | reverse complement strand
TTGGTTGCTCGTTGTTTGGTTTATCCATCAGAATGAAGGAGTCTGTTTTGCTTGCCAGCGTTCATGGATGTTGTCAAAGCCACCTACATGACGGGCTGGTTGGACGTCCAGAGCTTGGTGGGGTGCGCGAGCTCGTCGCCCACGAGCTGCTTCCAGCTCTCGTGGGTCTGCTGGATGACCTCCACGGCAAAGTCTCGGGGCATGGCGCGGCCGCCGAAGGCGAACTCGCTGGGCGGCTTGCCGTCCGGGATCTTGTAGTCCCTGAACCAGCGGTGTATCTGCGCGACGGCGTCGTGCAGCTCCGTCTTGGCGAGGTCCTCAATGTCGTTGACGTGCTTTGCCAGCGGATCCTTCATGTTGATGGCGATAACCTTCCAGTCCGTCTCTCCGCTGTCGATCATGCCGAGCACGCCGAGCACCTTGACCGGGTAGACCTCGCCCACCGACGCGACGTAGCGGCCGATCTCGCACACGTCGATGGGGTCGTTGTCCCCTCCGTGCTTGGTGTTGTCGTCCACGTGCTCCGGGTCCTCCCACGTCTGCGGTAAGCAGCCGTAGTTGACGAGCGACGCGCTGTGGTACAGCCTTGGAAGCCCCTTCTTGACGTCCTGCTTGATCGGGTTGAACTCCTCCTCGCCCGCGATCTCCATCTTCTCGCGCGCGCCTCGCGGGATCTCGTTCACGAACTGGAAGATGTTCGCGCCCGGCTCATGCGTGTCCAGCGCCGGCGACAGCAGCGGGATGTGGTGCCACGGCGACTGCTTCCTTCCGAGCTCGTCGTGGAAAAAGTACCGGCAGGCGATCGTCCCGGGCTCCCCCACGCGCCGCACCGTGTGCTGGCGCATACAGCGTAGCGTCAGCACCTCGCTCGAGGCTTCCATACGTACACACAGCCAGCTGCAGCATCCCTATACGCACCATGAGCCGGCAGGCAGCGCCGCGCCCTCGAGCCATCACCTCCCGGACCAGCATGGCCGCACAATTGGGAGTGCCCGCCACCTTCAACCACCCTCAAACCTCATAACTAAACAATTATTTCTACAGGTAACAAAATATAAAGAGGGTATGTATGCTTGGGGTGGTTGCCTTTTGAACTGATGGGTATAGTGAGTTCAAGAGAGCGCTTCTCCCGCCTATAAGGCCGGGTTTCCCAGTCGAGAAAGTGCAGATCGCGGGCCATGTCGACGACGCTGTCGCTGATGGTGGAGGAGCAGCCGATCCGGGGGCGGCTGCCTGCGCCTGCCAGGCCTGCGGGTGTAGCCATCGGCTTCAGCGACAGCGAGAGCGACGCGCCGACCGAGTCGGAGGAAGAAGGCGATGCGGCTCGAGGCCAAAATGACGCAGCCGACGACGAGTTCGTGTTCGATGCGCCGGCGTACTACGACCTGGCGAACCCGGCGCTCGAGCGGCGCTACGTCAACAACGCGGACGGCTATTTCTCGTCTCCGGCGCCGTCTGCGGCCACGACGGTGGTTTCTCCGGTCTCAGAAGCTCCGGTGGAGGTCAAGAGCAGAGGTGGTGATGCAGACAAGGAGGAGGTTATGGAGGAAGCGGTGGCCAGGTCGCTCATGAGCAGCTATACTTCGGTGGAGACTGCTGCTGCTGCTAGTACTGCTGAGGTCGTGGCAGGCAGCGCGTTCTCGCAGAGCGTGCCGACCTTTGCGGCGTTTTCGCAGGCGGTGCCAAGTCTTGGGAACCAGGCTCCTGCGGGGATTTATGTTGCTCCGGCGAGGTTTAAGCTTCCCGGGACGGATGCGGGGAACAATGTGGTGGTGAATGCCGAGATGGGAGAGGCGGAGACCAAGACTGCTGTGCTGTCGCCGGTCCCGTTCCACCCGGAGGATAATCAGATCCGGCATGAGCAGGATGTGGACGAGCACATGAGCGACGCTGGATCGGACGGAACGGTCGAGATGAACACTACCGGCGCCATGGTGGATGTGGAGGCGCCTCCGGAATTTACTGCTCAGGCGGTAGCGTCTCATGCCGAGTACGAAGAGGAAGATGCGGAATCCGTGGCCTCCATCCTATCACGGAGCCTTCTGTCGGAGGGAGCGCCAGAAACGCTCGAGGAAGTGCTTGAACACTACGCTTCATCGTCTCAGTCGTCGGCGACTTCCTATCGGATGCGCGACGTCGATGTTAGCAGAGGATCGATCCATTCATCGCAAGGGTCTATTTCTCCAAGGCGAGCAGGTCACCACTTCCAGCAGCCCCGCTCTCAGCCAAACATGTATTACGGTGAAGCAAGTTACCAGCAGCCGCCTCGTCCAGCAGGTTCGTACAGCGCACGCTCGAACGTGCCCTCATCCCTGTTGCAACCAACCGAATCGTATATCCGACGAGTTCGAGCCGAGCAGCGAATGCGAGAAGAGGCATACATGGAAGATGTGCCAGTTCAAGAGAAGCCGCACCGTGTAACGAAGCCACACAGCCCGAAGCTTCGCACTAGTCGAAAGGCGGAAACAAAGCCTCGCGATCCAAATGACATTTCCCGAATGAGTAGCACGAGTCGCGAGCTGCTCAAAATTCAGGAAGAGAGACTCCGGCTCCAGATGGAACGGATGAAGATTCGCGAGTTCCACGAGAGGACTAAAGTCCATCGACCTCCGGCGAATATTTTCCAGCGGTCAACCAAACAGCTGACGATTCCTCAGTCGCCGCATCTGTCTGTGGATGGCCGAACCAGGCGCACGCACCGCGATGCAAGTATTGATTCCAATCCAGACACCACTGAAGGTGATGCCGCCAAGCCGGCAATGATCACCCCGGAGGCTCTACTTTCTCGCGACTACCAATATCCTGCTACGAAGGCTCATTCAAGTCTTCACCACGGAGCCCCTCACCCAACGGTGCGCATTAGACACTGTCGTTTGTTTGTGAACGTCATCCTCGTTTACTCACAGCTCTCTCATCAGGTTCCTCACACGCCTCAACTCCAGACAGCTGCCAGATCGTCGCGAAGAGGTATTGTACCCGATCCTCATGAAACGGAGCACCCTCGTCGGCCAACAACGTCGACAACAACCAGAGGCCTCACTCAGGTATGCAGATTTCATCACTCAATGATTGTCCTCAGTTGCTGACACTTGGTTCTTTGTAGGCCGCCACTCCCAGTCTGGAAACTCGTCGTCGAGCCCTAGCAGCCGGATCCTATCGCCGACCGATTGATGTGACGGACAAGGACGAAGAAGAGCTTTCGAAAAAATTCCGCGCGCGGCCTCTGAACAAGAAAATCTTGGAGCCAAAGCATCAATCACCATCAAAGGCGCCAGAACATGCAGTTTCCAAAGCGTCAACAACTGCCAGCCGCCTGAACGCGCGAGCAGCTGGAGCCCTGGGAGACATGGAGCGCCGACGGCAAGAACGTGAGCAGCAGCGAGCAACAAGTTCGGCTCGCCCAGCTTCCGCGGCTCCACGACGACCGGTGATTCCCGAGACACCACCTCTAAAGAGCATTCAACTTCATCGCCAGTATCAGGAGCAATTCCGGCGTCGCATTGAGGAAGAGCAAAAAGATCTCGAGCGTAAACGCGACTTCAAGGCGAATCCAATGCGCGTCACTTCGACGCCTCCGCGCTTCGAGGGCTCAAGCAAACCCCTGACGGAGATGAAGCCCTTTGCGATGCCTGGAGAGCGATACCACGAGCTGGCTCGTGACCGATTTGAGGCGAAAAAGCGAGAGGAGGAAGAGCGCCTGAAGGAGGCTGCGAAGTTCCGTGCCAACCCGATGCCCGTGTTCACAGCCGACTCTGGCAGCGACTCGGACCGTGCGTCGAAGTTGAGCACAAAGCCTCTCACTACGTTTTCAGCTCCAATGCTTGCGTCGGACCGCCGTGCTGCTGAGCGTGCTGCTTTTGATGCTGCCGAGCGCGAACGCCGTGAGATGGAGGAGGCGCATCACAGGCGCATGGAGGCAGAGGCAAAGAGACTCGAAGAGGAAGAAATCCGGCGCATGCGTAAGGAAGCAATGGTGTTCCACGCACGTCCAGCCCCAGAGCCCAAGTCGTTCGGAACGCGGTCCAACAACCAGATTGACGACGGCAACAACCAGTGATCGTGGTACCAACCCCCATTTGATGATAGATCGCTCGCCTCGCAGAGGCGAGCAGCGTAACCAAGTACAACACCGACATGACTGTTGATTCAGCATTTGCTAGCCGTCCTCTCCTCGTCTTCTTATTTTTTCGCTCAACTTTCCCCAGTATCCCTCACAACAGAATCAACCATCAAGAAGAAACATCATGGTGTCGGCTAAACGTTTGACGCCGTCGTTGCTTGTGATCTCGGGAATGAGCGCTCGTGCTTTAGGCGACTCGGTCATCTCGCAGCTAATGGCGCCATTCGAGGACATTGAGCGACTTGCGGACGATGGCAACCTGGAAGTGGCCAAGCTTATCAAGGACGCGATCATGGAGATGCGAACAGGAAAGGCGAGTCTTGCTGGATGGGAATCCAACGGCTCGTTCACGCCCGTGGATGAGAGATACCTTGTTGGCAACGAGTCGATGCAAGTGCTGCTGGATTTGTACCGCAAGTGCCGCACGCGCGAATCGTGGGCGCTGCAGACTTGGTGTGTCGGCGATGAGGACGCGTTTGCGAATGATACCGACAGGCTCACTATGTGCCCACCGGGAGTTCGCACGCACCCGTGCACTGGTCGCGTTCTGCCAAGTAATTGGAGTCACGACGAAAGTTTTGACCCGATGGTGCCGGCCAATTTTCTCTGGCCGTGGGAGGGGATCAAGTGCGAGGCATACACGGACCCGACGACAATCACACATATGTGGGTAAACTGTACTTGATTGATCGTTCTCCAGGCGTTCACGGGTCTTGATAGCGCAGCTTTTTACCAGGAGAAGCACTACACTGCCAATTGGATGAGCTCAACGTTGGGTCCATGCGGTCACTCGAGCAACTGTAAGAATTAAATGCTGCTTGCTGTGATCTCTGCAAGTTTTATCTGATGGAATCCACACAGCGACATGTCAAACAACATGCTATTTGGGCCTTTTCCGACCTGGATCAACAGCATGCTGAGCGAACTTCGGTTTCTCAACTTGAGCCAAAACCAGCTCACTGGCACTCTTCAGAAGCCATTCAGAGATTGCGAATGGCTTGAAGTGCTGTAGGTACCTGGACATCCACTTTGCTTGCAGTAGTTGCCTAACACTGGTTGTAAATGGTTGCGAATTCAGAGATATTTCACGCAACAATTTGACTATGACATCGCTTACCATCTTCGGGGCCATGAGAAGACTTCGGCATGTGTAAGTGGGTGTACTGCTCCGAAAGGGATCTGTCACTTACAACAAACCCATGCTCGCAGCAATTTGGCACACAATCCAATCAATTTAACGCTTCCAGTCCGATCATTTCAGGCAGACTTGCTTCAATACCTGTAATACTGTTCGCTAGTCGTTTGAGGTGACTGACAGCAGCAACTGACAGCCGGCACTTATTGACAGAAACCTCAGCCGTTGCGACCTTCAAGGCGGGTTTCCCGACTTCCCTCCGTTTCGCCACCTTGTGACTCTGTGGGTGTTGCTCTCAAATCCATCAAGCTTTAGGTCAACTCACTGATGATAAATGTGCAGGGATCTATCACACAACAATTTGACCGGCTCGGTACCTCGCCGTATTGCTTTCATGGGTAGACAGAATCCGACAGACCCTGACGAAAATCCTCTCATCGAAATCATGTACGTTGCCTTGTCGCTAAGCACATCAGATGAAGACTGACCCAGGTTTGACCACACACTAGCGACATTTCGCACAACTCGCTTTCAGGAAGGATCCCAGAGTTCTGGAATGCTTCATCGCTACGGATTCTGTGGGTATTTTCCAACTGTTACTGGCGTTTTCATGCACACTGATCACAATGGTGACTGTTTTCAAGCGGTGTGAATGACAACAATTTTTCTGGACGCGTCCCTGATCTCCCACCAAAAATGTACGTCACCACATTCACGTCTTATGAGCTTGATGACTAGTAACAAGGTTGAATCATCAAGCAAAAAATTGGGGCGGACGGCTAGTAACATGTTCGAGAATAACGGACAGCTCTGGTGTCCTCTACCTGTTGCGTTGAATCGCTCTAACATTTCCTGTATCTGTGGCGGAGGCTACACTTTTCAGTCAAACATTGCCAGCTTACAAGATACAAAGAACGATGAAGAAGCTGGCGATGCCTTCTCCCTCATTCATGCAACGGACTCATCAACACAATGTGTGCGGTGCCCAAACGGCATGTATTCCAACGAGACGACTGAGTATCAGTGTTCATCGTGCCCGAAAGGCTGGATTCCAGTTTCCTCCGTGCAGAATGAAGTCCCAGGTTTTATGTGGGAAGCACGATACGCGGAGCTGAAGACTCGTGGCATGGACAGATGCGGACAATGCCCACCAGGATCGTTCATCAATCTCAGCAGTGCTCTTAACAAGGCTGAATGCCAACTCTGCCCACCCGGAACCTCGAATGCAAAACCTGGACAGTATGCTTGCGATCCGTGCTCGGCTGGGCATTTTTCCGCTACTGAAGGTGCCGAAACATGCATGGCATGCAATCCAGGTACTTTTACTGAGAACGAAGGCTCAACCGAGTGCTTGTTGTGTCCGCCTGGAACATTCAGTCGGTGGGCCGCCCATGCCAAAAACACTGGCATAGCTGAATGTCTTCCGTGCCCTCGTGGTTCCTACCAAGAGCTGGCCGGGTCACCCAAGTGCATACCATGCCCAGTTGGAACCGTAGCGCGTTTACCAGGCATGCCAAAGTGCCTTAGCTGTCGCCCCGGGAGCTACATTGATCTACCTACCGCGTCATGCATGCCATGTGAACCCGGAACATTTTCAACGAAGGAAGGAGTGGCCGAGTGTGAAATCTGTCCACCAGGGACTACCACCGAGACTTTCGGTAACAGAGTATGCTCTGCGATGTCTCCTGCTGGAAGAGGTTTTGTCAGCCTTAGCGATCTCAATGCAAACACTGATCCCTTTCGACCTGTAGGGGAGTGCCAGCCAGGGACGTACAACAGCGGCAAGCTTCTCTCGTGTCACCTATGCCCAAGAGGAACGTATACAGCACAACTGGGTGCTAACGAATGCACTTCCTGTCCGGCTGGATCGTATTCGCCAGATTTCGGGATGACAAAATGTCTCGACTCACCTGCAGGATATTTTGTTGGTGAAATCGGCGCATGGAAGCCGACTCGTTGCCCCGCTAACCAGTTTACTCCTCGCGTCGGTTCGACTCGGTGCGAGAATTGTCCTGAGGGAACATTTGCCGTTTTCGGGGGTGGGCTGTCTTGTGACCACCCGCGTAATGGTGAGATTCTTCAGCAAGTCGAGTGGCCGCGAGTGCGAATGACGTTGATGGGCATGACGCTTGCTGACTTTCACGAGCGTTTCAGCTCGAATGCAACTGGGAACCTACCCGTATTGAACTCAAGCATAGCGAATACTCGCCCAGCGAAAGCTGCGGCCGATTCCGTTCGATTAGCACTGGATCTGTTTGCGGTGGAAAATGTCAAGCTGCACGTTATTAGCATAGAAATTGCTAGTGCAGTCGAAGACATGACCGACGTAGTGATCGACTTGGCTATCGAGAAGGTTCCGATCCAACTTTCAAACCGTGGGAAGCTGCACTCTGCCTCGTTCGAGGAGCAGTTCAAACTGGCGAAAGTCAGCGCACTTGAGCTATCGAGTGTCACGAAAAAGAACCAGGAGGAAGAAGAGCGGACGCAAGGAACCGGTGCAATCTCGAGTCTGCTTGGGGGAGTCAAAGATGCTTTCAACTTTTTTTCAAAACCAGAAACTGCTGAACCAGCAAGCGAAATCCAAGCGAACACCTCACAGGGTCTCGCTGAGACAGTGGCAAGCGAGGGATTCCGCAGACATGTTGGCAGGAATCTCGGTCTGACCGACGCATTGAAACGACCAATCTCGAAAATGCTTGTGCAAATGGAGCTTTTGAGCGAAGCCGAGGCTTGGAGAACGACGCGTGCTGTTGCATGTCCGCCAGGCAGCTTTTTCTCCCTTATCAACAGTTCGTGCGAGTTGTGCCAGCCTGGGTTCTTTAGTAACGAGTCGGGCGTCTTGGGCTGCCGCAAGTGTCCAAAGGGCTCGTTCTCGGACGAGCCAGGCATGGAGGCGTGCGAGGAGTGCAGCTTTGGCAGCGATTCCCGAGCGGGGTCGACGCGATGCACCAAGTGTTCGTGGTTTACGATCGAGTGCTCGGACTTTGCCGAGCACATCCTCATCACCACGGGTCTAGCTCTCGCGTTGTTGTGGAAAGTGTACCGCCGTCTCCGAGCCGTGTTTTACGGAGACCGACGAGCGCTGCAACGCAGCGAAGACACGGTGCTGCTAGCAACCGTGAGGACCTACGGGCGCACATTCGGTGGCGCCAGGTACGCCGCCATGGTGAGTCATTCAAAATTGCTTTGGTTGCTGCCTTGAAAATGGAGATGGGAATGGATTGTTGAGCTGTTGTGTGACAGGGAGCGGTGTCTGCATCAACACTTTGGCCAGGAGGTGGACTTCATGATAAGCCAGAGAAAAGTCCCATGTAGCAAAACCAACAAAATCGGATATTTTCGCCGTTCCATGAGGAGATGGAGCTTGGAACTGCCCGCGAAATTGGCCAAACGCCAGGAGGACGACGCCGCAGTGGCAGGCTGCAGTTGGCCAGCTTTCCTGCATGTTGATATTCCGTACGGGGGGACTTCAGACTGGCAGACCTGAAGGCAGATTCGCTTCAACGTGTCGACGTGACAACCTTGGTGACGTCGCACCGACCATTACGAAATCGGATGGTGTGATTGGCCGAAGTGAGTGATCGGAGAAAATCAAGCAAGCGCAAGACAAAATTCAAAATTCGTTCTCGCCAACCTTCCAGCCGCGAGGCTGACACCTCCAGCCATCACTTCCCATCAATCGCATCATTGGGTCACCCAAGGCCTTGACACCTCGGGACAAATCGCTTCATGCCGGCCAACTTTCCGGCTTTGAGAGAGAGAAGGGAAGGCAGGTGTATACTGCCAACAGAGATTTTTTGATAGATACACCGCTACATTGCTTTTCGCCACCTCAACCAGCACAAGTTTAAAATATACTTGAGTCTGTATCTATCAATTAGAGGTGTGCGAATACCACCTGCCCGCCATCGCGCCAGAACGTTCTCGCCCATCCCCCCAAATACTGGATCTGAGGCAAATCGTACCGTACCATTTCCACTTGCCGTTTGTATGCATGCCTCCATCCCCTCCCCTCCCGTGCTGGAAATAACCAGCCGACACAGTCGACCAAAAGGCCAAAAGGCCACCAAGCTTCACAGTCAAAGCGGCCGAGGAGGTGGCGCTCATGCTGGGCACGGCGACCGCAAGCACCTGGGGGAATCCGCTGGCGAGGGTAATGGCAGTCTACAGTATACGAGTATGCTCGGCCTTATACTTACGGCGGTGTGCGCTCATGGCAGACGGAGATGGAGGGCGTGCCTTTGTTCGAGCGCGAGCACCGCAACGACGGGCAGCTCGTGCAACGGCTGCAGAACGAGCTGGCGGACGCCAAGCGGTTCGTGGAGGCGCAGGCGCGGCGGCAGAACGACCTCGAGTACGTGAACGAGGACCTGGAGCGTCGGCTGGAGCAGGAGGCGCTCGAGCGCATCGCGCTGGAGGCGCTGAAGGCCGAGGATGAGAAGCGCTGGCGCGTGGAGAAGAGCGAGCTCGAGGCCCAGCGCGAGCTCTGGGAGAAGCGCTGCGAGGACGAGACGCGCAGGCGCGCGGTGATCGAGGAGCGCCTGCGCCGAGCCGAGAAGGAGCTCTACCGCATGCACCAGAAGAAGTACGACATTGAGAAGCAGGTGCGGCGCGAGGAGAGCGAGAAGCGCAAGCACGAGGCGCAGATCGTGCGCAGCCTCGAGCGCGACCAGGAGCAGCTCTCGGCCGCGAGGAGGGCGCAGCTTTTGCAGCAGCAGCAGCAGTTGGGAGGATACGACCCGATGGTGAACCCCAAGGACGTCAAGCCTGCCGCCGTGAGGACGAGGCAGGCGCTGGCCTCGGCCATGGACTTCCTCGGCATCTAAGTTGTGCTGTGTTGCTGCTGGAGTATGCAAGAGGGGGCTTCTTTCCGGGTCAAGGACGAGATATGAAGAGGAGGAAGGCAGTGTACAGTAGACAAGGAAGAGAGGGAAGGAAGGCGGCTCGGATTCAGGGGGCCCCGGGCTGCTTTTGCCGGTGCTGTACACTACGAGGCGAGGCGAGGCGAGAGAGAAGGAGAAGATTCGGGGGTTTTCGACGGAGGCTGTTGGCTTTTTGGCAGCGAGCTCACGGCCGTCACAAGGATGGAGGTTGGTCAGGAGGAGAAGGAGGCTGGTCGGCTGCGGATATCTTTACATGTTGCGCATTTTGCTTTCGCCCCTGGCCTGCATGCTCGTGCACGGCTAGCTATCGCTTTGCCCTGATCGGATCCGATGGATCGCCTCGTGAAACGCAAGCGAGTGTAGCGAGTGCAGCGTAGCGTTTTGGCATCGTGCGACGGGCTCACTCGGCCACTGACGCCAGTCCGACCAGGCTCCTGATGCCACGCTGACCATTGACTCATTGCCTAGACATTGGCGCCACCGACCCAGCTCGCAACAGTAGCACAACAGCAGACGGAGCGCATTTTCACAGCGAGCTCCGACACGAATGGCCATCATTGCGCCTCGGTGCTCGCCGTCACCTGCGCGCGTCACATATTTCCATAACGTAACAAACTGTAACTGCAATCATAACGTATGCGCCTTTGTATTGTGTTCAATCAGTTGGCCTTTCTCCAAGGATTCGATCGATAATGGCGGACAAGGCGGTGGACCTGGACGAGGAGCTGGCGCTGCTGCTGCAGGAGCAGGAGCAGTTCATGCGCCAGAGCGAGCAGCCGGCGGCCAAGCTCATGCGACGTGGAGCGCCGTCGGTCTCGTCCTCTGAGACCCAGCACAAGTCACAAGAGGAGGAAGAGAAGAAAGCAGAAGAAAATGAAGATGAAGAGCCGATGGCCGCGCCGATTGTTGGGCGCGTGGTGGAGCGCGACGTTGTCAGGCTGGACGTCGGTAGTGCGCGACTAGCGCCAGTCAAGCGCGAGGCCACAGGCTTCCCGGTGGTGCGTCGGCGCGGCGAGAGTTTGTTTGGAAGGCGGCAGAAGAAGGCGACGACGGCTGCAGCTCCTCCTGCGCCAGTGGTTCATGGGAAGAAGACTGGAAGCAGCTTGAGTCTAGAAGAGAAGGAGAGGGAGGAGATTGGTGCGACGAACGACGCCAGGCTGCAGGAGATGACCCCACAGGAGATTCGAGAGGCTCAGGAGGAGCTCATGCGATCGCTGGATCCTGTGCTGGTGGAGAAGCTGCGCAGCCGAGGCAAGGCCAAACAGGCTGCTGCTGGTGTTGCTGCTGCTGCTGTCAAGCCGACGAAAAAGCCGGTCGTTGCGGGTGTCTCAGTTGTTGAGCGCTCGACAGGCGATGATGAAAGGCAGAAAGGTGGAGATGCGAATGCTTCTGCGACCATCGACCTCTCCAAGATCACGACCGAGGAGGAGCTGCAAGCGTCAGCGCAGCTCTTGCCACCCGAAGAGCGCGCAAAGCATGAGTGGATGCAGTCGGCGTCGAAAGCAGAAGGAAACTCAAAAACCAAGAAACTAAAATCGGCGCAACCGGAAGAACCCGCGACGCTAGAGCGATTCGACTTCGATGGCCGTCAGATTTCAGGTGGCACCGGTGCGGAAGTGCCTTCGCACTCAGGACTTTTCCACCACGGAGAAGACCCTGACGCTCCTGGGTACACAATGCCTGAGCTTCTTCACCTCGCACGCTCGTCCGTTGCAAGTCAACGAGCAATGGCACTGACAGTCATTTCCAAGGTCCTACTGAATCGCCAAGACCACGAGCGGACACAGCCTGAGTCTGTGGTTCCAAAAGTGTTGCCTCGTGAATTGCCAGTGACACTTCGAATTGCTCTCGATGATCAAAACTACACTGCTCTCAGTGCTGGAGTCTCAGCACTGCACTCGTTCCTGGTTCCCATTGCCTGGTCGAAGGAGTCTGCGCCGATGTCTCATCAATTCGAGCTTGCGTTCGGCACCGTCGTACCTCCTCCACCCATTCATTTGCACGAAAAAGCCGCTAACAAGGACGTCATAGATCAAGAACGCTCGTGGCGCCGTCGCGAAGTGCTCTACATTGACGACTCACCGGACGACGACGGCAACAGCATCAATGACGAAGATATGGCAGCAATGGATCCGGTCCAGGGCCTTCTTCACATGGACATCGGTACTCGTTTCCGATTTATTCTAGACACTATCCAGCTCCCAGATCTAGACGCAACCGAGAAGATTCTGGACATTCTAACGGCGATTGCTCGCCATTCACCAAAGGGAGCTCGGGAAATTGCAACAAACGCCAGGCTAATGAAGGTGCTCCAGCAGAAGTTTATCGAGAATGAAGATGTGTTGACTCTGAAGGATGCTGAGAATGAAAATCAAGATGCTTACACACGAGCGCTCCGCTTGACATTGAAATCGCTGGTGCTTGTTCGAAGTCTTTGCCAAGGTGAACGAGCAGCAGCATCCGTGCTCATGAGTAATGGAGTGATCCAAGGTACCAAAGGGTTCCTTGCTCTCAAGGGAAAGACTAGCTCGGTGGACTCTTCAAACGTGTTCGTCATGATCCAGATTGAAAGCTTGCGGATATGGCGCGTGCTCCTTGGCTATGCGCTAGACTTTCACTGCTTTGCTTACCTTTTTCCGCTGCTGAGTGGATTCACGGGTGCAGATCTTGTTAGGACTGGTAGTGGCTCTGAGGAAAACAAGAAGGCGAGTAGTTTATCACCAGCTGCACTTCCAGCGCTCTTCGCTGCTCTAGAGGCTTTCTGCGGCCTTGCTAGTGTTCATGAAGCCCAGCACTACTTCAATCAGCTCAGCTTCTTTATCACTATGGCAAGTGACCGCGTCGCAGAGGCAGTTGGACGATGGGCAGCAAGTAACGAGGCCGGCGCAAGCGATCAGATTGTGTTGGTTTCTACGGCAATGCGATTCTTGTCTGCAGCGGCTAAGCTCGCCTCAAAGTTTCGCTTGGAGACGCAAGGGCTTCAGCAGACTAGACGCCAAGTTGACGTTCTGATCGGCTCGACTTCTGTCGTTGGAAGCTTGTCGGAATCACCAGAAGGCCGTGACCTGCTTCTATCACTCTCGGTGTTTACCAACAGCATCATCCGTGCCGAGCTGGTAGAGGACATGGACGATGAAGAAGTTGCACTCACATTCTTCAAATGTTCTCATCGGCAGCTGCTTAAAGCTGGGATAGCTGCGTCGAAGGATTTAGATTTGGTTTCGGCATCGCAAGCCTGCGCGCTTCTCGTCGTACTCGCAGATATGGCAGCCTCAATAACGAGCTCAAAGACCTCTGGAGCATTCATTGATGCCAGATTTATGAAGGAACTCTACGGGCATGGGCTGGCACTCGTAACAACAGTGACTGGCGGAATGGAGTTTTGGATTTCAAAGTTGTTCAGCAGTTTGCTATTTCAACGCAGCGTACTGGGGCTCCTGGAGTTCTTCAGCGATGAAGTTGAGGGTGCCTCGCTCAGTAACGTGCTCGTCCCCGTATATCAAGCGCTTGTTAATTCTACTCGCGACCAAGAGTTGCATTCTGCCCGGCACTTTGCATCACATACGGTTGACACGTCAAGTCCATTGGCACTGCTACCACGCGATCGAAGGTCGTACCATCTCCGGATGCCGCAGTACGACCAAGAGTACGTGAGCAACAATCTGCCATTGCCAAGTTATTGGATGTATTGCCCATTTTCCCGAATGGAATACGATGACAGTGCAAGCTCGAAAAAGCCCAGTGGCGACTCGGCCCCTTCGCGGGCTCAGAGTGATGAGATGAAGCTCATTGTGAGCGCTGCTTGCCGGTTCTTGTATCAGTTTGAAACAAAGTGGAGCGGCTCAGAGCTTTCAGCGTCGCTCAACGAAGAAGACAAGTTGTTTCACCTCCTTCATGTATTTTTCGCTGGCAGTGACGTTCTCTTCGACGAGCACGTCGACGTGGTGCTCGACAAGTTGTTAGCGACGTTTGTAGCCCCGATTGTCAATGACAAGAACAAACAACCAAAACGGCTGTACGACGGGGTGCTACGAAACCTGAAGAGTTTCCAGCACCTGGAATCTGGCGAGTCTAGCGAGACAAGAGCTGACACCGAGACTACTTTTACTTCCGATGAGCAGGTCGTCATGACATTTGTTGAGAAGCTTGTCGCGGAGTTCTCGTCGACTTCATACGCCAACGTGCACTTTGCCCGCACCATCACACTGTTCCTGGCTGCTGACTTCCCCCTTGCGATTCGAAAATGGGTGTGGAAGGAGCTAAATGGCTCGCGAATGCTTCACGCTTTGGCGCCGTTCAGCTGCCGTGGAGATAAGGGTCGCGGCGTCTTCTGGCGATGCGCGTTGGCAGCTAAGCAAGGCGACGAGCAATTGATGCAGCTAATGATGTCGGCGGTTCGCCAGACACATGCGACTCCTGAGCGAGGCGCGTTCGCGTACGAGCTTGCCATCCAGCATCTTACTGTGTACTTGTTCCAGAGCGGCCCAGCAGACACAATGAGCGGCGCCCGCCAGCAAATAGCGCGGGAACTCATTGACTCTACGACGAGTGCTACACGTTGTGTGTGGAGACACTTGCTCTCATGTGAAACGAGCGAGCAGTCCTCCGCATCTAGTCAAGGAAAGTTTGTCATATTTGGTGATCTCGCAGCCGATCGACTGGAGCGCATTCGAGCACACGCAGCACTGAGCGAGACGCAGCGCCAGCGCTTTGAAGATATCGCCCGGACATAGGAAGTTGTTTACATGGCACGATAGATTATGCTGATCACCTGTACAGCCGTAGACTATTCTGCCGATGGCTGAACGACGACAGGAACGATGCGCTTGCGCTTCTTGGGTTCGTTAACGGGTGGTTTAGCTGGTCTCTTGGGCTGCCGCAGCGCGTATTTGAAGTAGAGCAGCGGTCGAACCGTGTCGACACTCGTGTTGGCCAGCCCGCGGTGCCACACGCGGTAGTCCATGATGACCGGAGTGCCCGCCGGGACCTTGTGTGTGACGCTGTCCAAATGTTCGTAGGCCGCAAAGCTCGCCGCATCATGATCGCCACCCTGGCTGCGTACGTGCGAGCCCTTCTTCATCTCGGTGCCTCCAGTCTTGTCGTCAATCTCCACCAGCGGAACGAACACGTTGACCCTGTCGGCTGTCGTCACACATGCACAGCTTGTCACCAAACAAGCATCACCACCATCACCACCAGCACACAACTTCGTCCATACCTGGCTCATGGGTCTTGAGGTTGCGGTGCACTCCATCTAAATGCCAGTTCTGGTCTCCATCCCCAGGCCGCGAGAGCACGCAGCCAACGTACTCGAGCACAAAGTTGCCTCCTGAGCTTCCAGTGACGTCAGTCTCATGGGCAGCAAACAGCGCCGCGAGCACCGGCCGCCAGCGCTTCTCCACCTCCAGCAGAAGCTCCGCGTCGACCTCGGGCGCCTCCCAGTCAAGCTTAAGTGTTTGCACAGCGCTCGTGCCCAGCTGCATGTCGACGCGGCCTCCCTGACGCGCGTAGAAGCCCGCGAGTCGCTCGGAATCCTCGGCGCGCTTGAGGTCAATCTTGAGCTCCGCAGCGCGCTCCAGGAAGGCGGAAAAGCGGCTCAACACCTGCGTCTTGAGCTCCTTTAGCTGCTTCTCACTTGGACCGAACGCCGCCGCGTCCAACGCCGCCAGGCCCTCGCCATGCACCGCCGTCGCCACCTCCTCCGCCGTCATATTGGCAACAATTCAAATGTCGCCTTCAACCGCGTCTATTTATTTACATAAAAAACATAACATTATGGACATAACAGTAAATACAGTATCTATTGTGTTCTGTAAATATAATATTTGAAATATGAGAGTCTGGGCTTGGACATGGCTGCGGCGTCTATGGCGCGGGGGTGGCTGGCTGCTGGTGGCGGCGCGCAGTCTTCCAGCAGCGGCAACATGGCGGCCGGTATCCTGGATGCTAATACGAGTTCAAGCCCAAGTGATGGAGACGCCAGTCGACTGGTGAAACGCGTGCGGATCTCGCAGCCTACGGGAGAAGAAGGAGCCAGCAGGCTGGAGCACCCGCTGGGCGTCAAGCCCGTCGGCAACTTCTTCGCCGAGTCGGCGGACGGCGTGGTCGAGTGTCGAGGCAGCGGCCTTGGTCGACTAGCGAGGCTTCCGGACTTCCAGCTGCTTGGATTGCTGAATTTCCTGACGGCGATGGACCTGGCGAGGCTCAGCGAGTGCTCCAGGGCTGCGTATGTGGTCGGCTGGCATGATGAGCTGTGGCGAACGCTGGTGCTCGAGGAGATGGAGGGCGACTTTGTCGCTCGCAAGACATGGAGAGAGGCGTACATCGCCACCAAGTTTCCTGGATGGGCGAGACCTGAGCAGCTGGGGGAGGTTGTCAAGGTGCGCGGGTTCTACTCGGACCTGCTCTTCCAGAGCTTCTACTGCGCCGCGGCGCCCATCGAAGACGCGTGGCTTGCGGTCGACAACATTGACCGCCGGAGTGCTGAAGAGCTGACGGTAGAGAAGTTCAAGAGCGAGTACGAGATCCCCAACAAGCCTTTGATCATCACGGGTGCCGTCGACGCCTGGCCTGGGCTCACCAAGTGGACGGACAGCTACCTTGTGGAGCAGAGCAAGGGCCAGAAGTACATCGCCGGCGGGTTTGAGCTGCCCATGGACAAGTACCTCGAGTACTCGCGGACGCTTGTCGACGACCAGCCGCTCTTTATCTTCGACAAGCAGTTCGTGGCCAAGGTGCCGCAGCTTGGAGAAGACTACGCCGTGCCCGAGTACTTCCAAGAGGACTTTTTCAAGCTGCTCGGAGCTGACCGCCGCCCAGACTACCGCTGGCTCATCATCGGCCCTGAGAAGTCTGGATCGTCATTCCACGTGGACCCGAACGCCACGAATGCCTGGAACGCTGTGCTCCGCGGTGCCAAGAAGTGGATCATGTTTCCTCCCGAAGTTGTCCCGCCTGGAGTCCACCCAAGCGAAGATGGCGGCGATGTCTCGACCCCTGTGTCTCTGATCGAGTGGTTTGTTACCTTCTACTCGCAAGTCAAGAAGCTCCCGGCGGAACTCAAGCCGCTTGAGGGAATCTGCCGAACCGGAGAAACCATGTTTGTGCCTCACGGATGGTGGCACTTGGTGCTGAATGTTGAGGAGTCAATCGCAATCACACAAAACTTTGTCAGCAGCGGCAATCTCAAGAGCGTGCTGCGCTTCTTGCGCGACAAGCCGGACCAAGTCTCTGGCCTTCCTATGGACGAACGCCCCATGCTTGGTGAACGCTTCCGTGAGGCGCTCTCGCTTGCCCAGCCGGAATTGTTGGCAAAGGTCGACAAGGAACTGCAAGAAGAGTACGAGCGAAAGCACCGCAAGTCTAAGTGGGAGCAGCTGCTTGAAAATGGCTCGCAAGACTCCGAGTCGGTAGAAAATCCAACTGCGTCCGCGTCACCGTTTGGATTCGGCTTTCAGTTTTAGGAATGGCAAGTATATAATCTGTTCATGCGTCTGTGAAGGCTTGCTTGTCGTTTGCTGACCCTGCTTCAAGCGGTGTTCTAGATCTGTGTAAGTGGCCATTTCTTGGTTCGCATCACCGTTTCGATTTCTTCAACGGTACGCGGGACCTTGACCATGTTCTCCACTCCGGTCGCAGTCACAAACACATCAGACTCGATTCGAACGCCACCCGACCCGATAAAGCGCCGAAGTACGTCCTTGTTGACGAACTTCGCTTTCACGGGATCAGCAAGCAGCTCATCAAGTTGGGCCTTGATAAAGTACCAGCCAGGTTCAACTGTCAGCACCATGTTCTTCTTGAGCGTGCGCACGCAGCGCAGCTTCTGAAGAATGCGCTGCTTCATGCGCTCCTTGCCAGGAGGAATTCCTCCAACGTCGTGCACATCCAAGCCCACATAGTGTCCCAAACCGCACGGCGAAAAGTAGGCAGACACTTCGTGCTCCAAAAGTTCGTCGACAGTTCCGTTTTGAAGAAGACCGTTCTCGAGCATGTGAGCAGTCATAACTCGATGAGCAAGCATGTGCATGTCGACCCAGCTTACACCGGGCTTCATGGCATCGATAACCGCATCGTGTGCTTTCAAGACACCATCGTAGATCATGCGCTGGTCGGGCGAGAACACGCCGTTCACCGGAATCGTGCACGTAATGTCCGCACAGTAGCCGTGCAGCTCTCCGCCC
>JAASGX010000560.1:0-18333 GCA_023334415.1 Phytopythium chamaehyphon | reverse complement strand
TTGGACGGCGGTAGTGATGCTCACCGATAGTCACCCACACACAGGGAATTAATGCAAGACGCATAACAACCACCTGGATCAAATCCCAACTAAGTCCTTTAAGGTGCTCAGCGATGAGAAACGGATACTCGTGCATTGCAAAGCCAATATGCGCTACCAACTCGAGTCCATCTTCCTTTAGCATCGCCCGGAAGCCCTTGCTGAGAGCTAGAGCCAAAAAGCGGTAGATCAGCGTGTACGCAAGTGTCGTTACCTCCAATCCTTTGCTGAGTTCATCGGCCCCGCCAAATGCCTCCAACATATCTGGCTGAAATATCCCAATGATTCCAAGTACAACGAAGCCACAATCGAGTAGAATCAAAATATCAGCAGCCGCCCACATCGTCTTTAGTGCCGCCAAACATGCTCTTCTGCGCCGACTCCGTGGTGAATGCCAACTGTTGCAACAGTATCCTCTACTTTCGTTGGTGACCACTTTTGGCGAGCAAGTGCCAGTGAAACCGATCACTCTGACATTTTTGAGCGAAAACGTAGTCTGCACAAGCAACACAAGCGCAAGGCACGATTCGGAGACATCATTCATAGCCGCCAGTGTATCAGCAGGCTGTGTTGCAAACGGAACGAGCGAAGCAACACTCAAGGAAGATACGAGAAGCAAGAGTAACGCGTATGGCTGGTGGCGCGCTTTGCTGTGGAACAGCAGCACCAAATACTGGAAAATGCCAAAGTTGAGCAATAACACAAAGGGTAGGATAACCGAGAGCTCCAGCTGCTGGAGGTGCGGGTGAACTGGTGGGTTTTGCATCATGAAGAGCTAGTGTTCCTATGTCTTCTTCTGCTTGTGTGAATGATGAACATCGATGGCGTTTTGGTGGTCAATTGAGTCCGAAAGCCGCTCGAGTCAAGAGAGCTATGTATGGCTGAAACCACCCAAAAAATATGTCGGTCTGACACAATTTTGAGTGTCACGCTTGCGTGGCCCGAGAAGGTCACATCCGCAGCTTATCCTCGAGTTCATTTGCTTTCTGAGGTGGCTCGAGTCCATCTTTGGGTTCTTGATTGCTTTGATCTAGGTGATTGACACCATTCCCGCTGCTGCCAGTGTCGGCCGGGTTGACATTAGTCAATGTGCCCGTGCGACTCAGTGACTTGGTTTCAGCAACACTAGAAGCCCGTTGGATCAGTTCCTGTAGAGCTGGCGCTGAAAGCCGTTTGAGCTGGCTGTGAGATGGATGCCGGAAGTGGTGTTCACCAATGGTCATCCAGACACACGGAACCAGCATAAGCCGCATAAATGCCATCTGCAACAATTCCCAACTGAGACCTGTAGTGTTTTCGGCAATGAGAAACGGATACTCGTGGAGTGCGAATCCAATATGAGCCACAAGTTCGAGACCATCCTCTCTCAGCATCGCGCGAAATCCTCCCTTGCTTAGAGCAAGTGCTAAGAACCGGTAGAGCAGCGTATATGCCAGCGTGGTGATCTCCAACCCGTTGCTGAGATCATCAGCGCCTCCAAAATCGTCCAATATATGCGGCTTGAAAATTGCTATGGTCCCAAATACGACGAAGCCACAATCGAGGAGGATCAAAATATCAGCTGCTACATGCATTCCTTTCAGGGCTGACAAGTACACACGCCTCCGTCGGTTGTCAGGATACTTGTGTTTCTGTAAGCGCCATCTACCTCCCTCGCTACTTGACACTTTTGGGGAGCCAGGAGTTTGATCTATTGTTTCAACCGCTTCGGCATTTTTAAGCGCAAATGCTGTCTGGACAAGCAGCATCAGCGCGAGGCACGATTCTGATACATCGTTCATGATCCCCAACGTTTCAGGAGGCTGTGTCGAGAATGGTACAATGGTGGCAACGCTCAGAGCCGAAGCTAGAAGCAGGAGACACACGTATGGCTGACGGTACACTTTGTTGTGAAACAACAACACGAGATATTGGAAAATCCCAAAATTGAGTAGCAGAACGAGCGGTAGAATGACGGAGTGCTCAAGGCCGTGAATGTAAGGGTTCACGGATGTTTGAGACATCTTGATTGAACAAATGATTGATCCTCCTCCGACTCTCTTGCGTTCGCTGAAGCACTTGCCTTTTGACGAATGAAATGAGTATTCTTGCACGGGAAAAGCAACTGGTATAGCCAAAAATATTCTGAACGCGAAAAAAAATGTAAAACGACTTGCAACCTGGTATCGCTTTCAACTCAATCGTCAGCAACTTCAAAAGGATGCTGATGGTTTAGCTCCAGCATTCCCATTGTGTCCTGTGAATCTTTTCCGCTCAGTTCAGGTCTGTGCCCCAGATTATGCAAATCCACCGGGACGACCACAGCAGAGAGTTGAGCGCTCTGCATCTGCCATAGAAGCTGATGAACTGCGGTCTCCTTTCGACGCAGCAATGACACTTGCGGTGCGAATGAGCTCGTGCAGTGCTAGTTCAGGAAGTTGACTGAGAAGCGTTGCGCTAGGCCGTTTGTACAAATGGTAGTGGTGCTCTCCAACTGTCATCCAAACACACGGAACTAAAATGACCCGCAAGCACAGGCTCTGGATGAAAAGCCACGGAACACCGTGGTAATTACGCAGCCCATCCGTTGAGTCTCCATCATGGTTGTGGTCATCGGTCAGTAGCAGGAAAGGATACTCTTGAGTCACAAGACGAACGTGACATGCGATCTCGAGTGCGTCATCGTGTATCAATGTTCGCCAACCTTTCCGCCTAGCGAGTAAGCCAAAGCGAAGTACGAAAGAAAACTGCAGCGTCATGTTCTCTGCGATAGCGTCGATTACACCAGTAACATGTTCAGATGCAACATCAGGTCACAGTAGTTGTGTGACGCTGAGCACAACGACAGCAGTGTCAAACAGAGTAAGCAGATTTGCGAACACCATTGCACTCCTCACAAGGGTTTTAGCAACTCGGTTGTTCGCTCCTTCAAAACCAAACACTCCAGTAACTCCAGCATCAAGGTAAGCTGTTTGAACAAGCAGCACGAGGGCGAGGCCGAAGTTGGAGACGTGGACCATTTTACCGCGCACACGCTCAGATACGACCGAATATCCCATGAGCACCGCTGGTCCGACGGCCGACACTACTAGTAGTAAAGCAAAGGGTTCTGTCGCGCTCGTCGCCGGAAGAGCAGCACAAGATACTGGAAGACTCCAAAGTTGATAAACTGCATCATGGGCAGCAGCAACCCATAAGAAATCACATCGGGCGTGGATACGGCAGTCATTGGCTCACTGATACGACACCGACGTGCTCCAACGCAAGCAAACTGCGAAGTGGGATGGCGTGCTATGTAGGTTGAGGCTAAATCCGGTGAGGATATGTTTTCGTCGATGCGTTGGCATGACGCACATACTCGATGCTATCAATACCGAGTCATTGACGGCGAAGCAGACAGACATGATTCGACTAGTGACGGCTCTGACTATCATTTCTTGCGAATAAAGTTGTTCAACCCCGCGCGGCTACTGCGTCTTGGTCAGCAGCCCACGCGATGCACTTGCTGGCCACCCGCAGCGACGCCTAGTACCCGTCGCGCTTGCGCGGGGCTGCCTTAATAATGTCATCTACTCGGAGAATCATCTCTGCGGCCTCGGCTGCCGAGAAGAGCACCTGCTTCTTGCTCTTGTACGCCTCGCGGATGCCAAGCTTGTCCATGTCGCCGACCGTGCCCGTCGACATGTCCAGGCCCGCCGTCTTCTCGCCGCGCGTGTGGGCCGCGCGCAGCTGGGTCACGAGCTCCGAGCTGTCAAATCCGCCGTTGTCGGCGATGATACTCGGCAGCTGGCGCAGCGCGCGAGCAAAGGCCTCCATAGCCAGCGCCTTCTTTCCCGGCACCGATGGAGCCTTGGTGTCGATGGCCTGAGCCATCAGCACCTCCGTGCAGCCGCCACCCATGACCGTCTGCGTGTGTTTGACCGTCTGCGTGAGAACGGCGAGCGCGTCGTGCAGCGAGCGCTCGGCCTCGTCCAGGAGGTGCGTGCTGGCTCCGCGGAGCACGACCGAGCAGGCCGCACCCGTCTTGACTCCCGAGAAGCGCAGCATGCGGTCCTCGCCAATCATGATCTCCTCGATCAGCTCGCACTCGCCGATCTGCACCTGGTCGGGACGGTCGAAGGTCGATGCGATCTCGCCGCCCGTGACGGCGGCGAGGCGCTCGATGCCGTCAAAGTCGGCGTGCTCGATGGCCATGATGCCCTTCTCGGTGAAGATCTGCTCGGGGTAGTTGTAGATGAGCTGGCGGTTGACGAAGCAGTTGATGCCGAAGGCAGCGATCTTCTCGCACTTGGCGCGCATCTTGGCCTTCTCGGCGTCCTCGATCGCCGACACCTTGTCCATCGAGTCGACCTTGACGCGCGCGCCGTAGATCTTGATCTTGTCCGTGTCCATGCCCGTGTTGGCCACGAGGATCCTGGCGTTCTCGATGCGCTTGGGCTGGCCCACGCCGATCTTCTTGTCGAGGATGAAGCCCTCGTCTAGGTACGAGTCCTTGAGCGACCCGCCGGCCTTCTTGATGATCTGGATGTAGTCCAGGTTGTTGGACCCCTTGAGGCGCAGCACGGCGTTGACCGCGAGCTCGGCTGCATCATTGGTCCACCAGTTAGCCAGCAGCTTTATCATGATGACCACCAGCATCTAAAAATCTCCTCACCAAAGTAGTCCTTCTCGTGCGTGAGCAACTTGGAGCTGAGCGTGGTGCGCGCGATGTTGAGCAGGTCCTCGCGGAACTTGTCCGGGTCGCTCGAGTGGTCGCGCGCCGACTGCAGCAGCGCGTCGTGGGCCGTGGTGAGCGCGATGCGCCAGCCGTCGATGATCGTCTGCGGGTGGATGCGCTGGTCGATGAGCTTCTCGGCCTCGCGCAGCAGCTCACCGCAGAGCACGGCGACGCTCGTGGTGCCGTCGCCGACCTCCTCGTCCTGCGTCTTGGCGATGTCCACGAGCACCTTGGCGGCCGCGTTGTCCACGTACACGGACCGCAGGATGGTCGCGCCGTCGTTCGTCACCGAGATGCTCTTGTCGGGCCCGCCCATCGACTGCAGGATCTTGTCCATGCCCTTGGGGCCCAGAGTCGTCTTGACCATGTCGGCGATCGCGATCGCGCCCACGAACGACGACATGCGCGCATTCTCGCCCTGTATCGCAGGTAATTGGACCGTTAGCGAGGCTTCTAGAGGCTGCAGGAAGCCTTGGGAGCTCACCTTCTCGACCTGGGACTCGGGGTCTAGCACAGCCTGTTGGCGATGGGAAAACGGCCATATCTTTGGTTAGAAACACCGCCAGGAGCCCGCGCGGGTCAGGAAAGCACCGCGAGACGCGCCTGCTGCATGGCGAGCGACGTGGGAGCGCGGAGAGCGGGCGGGGGGAGCGGGAGGAGAGCGCGGAGCGAGGCGAGAGCGGCGGCGACACACCCAGCAGGCGAGTCGAGCGGTCAGCACCAAACAAACGCTTCGCCCCCTTGGATCGCAAATCTTGACTCCTGGGTAGCAATATATTTTTCGGACAAGTGTATTTGTATTGACTATTGAGTAGTCAAATCTGTTTTGGCAACCGAGTAGTCATTTGATGTAAAGATTGACTTTTGGGTAGCCATTTTTATTGACTATCAAGAAGTCATTTAGGGTTGACTATTGGGAAGTCATTTTTTGGCGACCGAGTAGTCATTGACACGTCGGTGCTCACGTTGGACTCGATGTGAAGAGCTCATTCAGTTTCGGTCGTGAGAGTTGGCTTCAGCACACTGCGGTGATGCGCTTGTTTTTCCGTTGGCAACAATGCTGGGCACGCATTCCTCTGATGTGGGTGGCCTCCATCTCCGTTGGGAAGCAATTGCAATCGGACGCTGGCTTGGTTCAGCAGTCAAACGTGTGACTGCCTTTGGGTTTGGGAAAGCTCCAAGCTCTCTTTTTCACTTTCTCGAGAACATTCTTCAAGTTCCTCCAACAACGCATGCGAGCTGCTTACGATGCGATCGCCGTCTATTCCAACTGGTACTGAAGCGACCTGTGCACTTGCCGATCCCTGCGATTCTCGCTGCTCTCGAGCATCAGCACTCCTCCTCGCCGCGCCCATCTCGACAACTGGCTCGGCGCGCGCCGCCGAAAACCGAAAAAGGACTGGCTTCCACGGATAGCGTGACGCGAGCCGCGACTTGCTGAGACTGTGGATGGCGGCGGGGGCCCAACTTGTCTCGTGGCCATGTGCCAGCGCGAGAAAAGAGACCCAAAGGCGCACATGGGCCGTCGGTGCCCCGATCTGTTGGCCTCAGCATGCTCGCGGTCGCTTGCGGGGTCTATGCGGCGGCCATTTGCGTCGACACTTGCCGGCGTCGGCGTCATGAGGCGACCGACTCACTGTGTACTTGACAGACCAGCTGGGCTGGTGGCTGATCAAGAAAGCTCAAAACCATTTGGCGGCGGCATTCATAAACGCAGTGTGTTTCTCGCCGAGCCCAAAGCTTTGTCAGCCTCGCACTTGCACTGCGACAGTGGGCTGTTACTCGCTGGCGCCACACCCATTCCTCCTCGTTTTTCACCCCGAGTCGTCTGCAGAGGCGGGTCCGATTGCACTTGTGAAGAGATCACGGCCCCGTGCCTGCGCCTTGCTGTTGGTGATTTGATTCTTTTCTCCATCAGCCTCCATCTCCCCGCTGCTTCCGTATGCAACGCTGCAAGCACGGCGGCGTCATCAGCGTATTGGGATTAGAGGCACTCACTCACTCACTCGACCTCCTCTCTCTCTCGCTCGTCCTGCTCGCCGACCTCGCACCGCACTCCCGACAGCTCTCACTTCGCAATTCACCAGCAAGCAGGTACCGCCCTCCCCACCTCCTCCTCCATCAAGATGCAGTTCGCCGCCATCGCCGCCTTCGCCGCCGCCGCCGTCGCCAGCGTCAACGCTGCCACGTGCAACACGACCATCATCGCCTCGCTCCTGACCAGCGACGACGTCACCACGTGCTCGTCCGACTCGGGCTACGAGTTCTCGTCGATGTCGACCCCCACGGACGCCGAGATCACGGCCATGTGCGGTGACTCGGCCTGCCTCGCCGCCCTCTCGGCCCTCGAGTCCTCGGGCCTCGGCGACTGCACCATCGGCTCGTTCTCCATCATGACGGACCTCGTGACCCCCATCGTGACTGCCTGTAACGACACCACGGGCGCCACCACCACGGCCTCGTCGGGCAGCGGCGCCACCACCACCGAGGTCGGTGCCTCGTCGACCTCGGGCGAGGATGACACCGTCGAGACCTCGGCCCCGGCCACGTCCTCGTCGGGCAGCGCGGAGGCTGCGGCTTCGGCTTCGGCCTCGGCTTCGGCTAGCGGCTCGGTCTCCGCCTCGGCCTCGAGCAGCGGCTCGGCCGTCACGGTCACCTCGGCCCTTGTCGGCTCGGTGCTCCTCGCCGCCGCCTTCAACGCCTAAGCGTACCGCATCTAGTTGACCGCCGCCAAGGTCTGGAGCTGTGCTTGCTGGGACTGCGGACGGCTTGAAGCCTCGCTTGCTTTAGCATCTAGTTGATTATTTCGTACAAATACACGCGCAAAACCCACACCTCGACTTTCATGTTGCGATCTTCGAGATCATGATTGACAAGCATGAAGATATCATCTCTTGATCATCTTCTCGACACTGAGGTTCATGGTTGCATGGTATATCATCATGGCGTCGGACCATTGACAGATCTTCCTGCATCAGAGCTGAGCTCGTCACCTCAAGTTTTCCACACGCATATCCGCGTGAGTGGCACGGCCATGTGGGAAAGCAAATTGTAGACACTCCTGTGGGAGGCATGGCAACACCACGACTGAAGCCGTGTGTTATGATAGTGACGCACTTTGGACGACATTCCATTCCAGGGCTCACGTGGACTCGTTCCGACGCCATCACAGCCGACGCCAGAGCAGGCCAGACGAAGAAACTCGAACGGGTGGGCCACAAGCGAAGTCGCCGCCATGAGCCCACTCCACCTCAGTCGGTGCCTCACTCGTTGTTGGTGGACAGGCAGATCAAACGGCTCGCGCCAGAGCTTTGATCTACTCATATAGAAGAGAGTTTTACTGCCTCCATACTTTCACATCATACTCAACTCAAGTAAACAAAATATACTGAGATATTCAGCAGCTCTAAAGATAACTCCCACGTTGTCGCATCGCATAGCGGTAGGAAAAACCTGTCGAGAAAGTCACATGTCTCTTCGATACTTCAAGATCAAAGAACTAATTGTAAAAGGTCGTTTCGCATATTGAAACCTAATAAAGTCAAACAAAGTCACATATGGAATCAAATCATGCAGGGTTCTTTGCTGGCGTTTCGTTCGCGGCCGATCCATCTGTCCAACGCGCCGGTCCTTCCGTTCCACCTGCTCTGCTCAAAGCTCATGGAGCTCATGCAGCATAGCCAATGCGAGAGACTCCGAGTGCGGTGCTGCTTCTACGGTACGCGACTCAGGTCGTTACAACTCACGTAGCCGCTCGTACGGTGCTCTGGGCATCCGGTCGGCGCTCGCGATTGCACAGTTCCTTCCGCGGGCGTCTCCTCTACGACGCCGCCAACTGCTCGCCTGGAAGAGCAGAGTCTCTTTTGCATTTCGCCAGAGTCTCGCTTGGCATTTCGCAATCCTCGCCCAACCGCTGAAGCTCGCAGCAGGTACCAACCCAACCTTCCAGGACTCCTCCACCACTCAACGATGAACCTCCACACCGCCACTGCCCTCGCGGCCGCTGCTGTCCTTGCCTTCGCCAGCTCGGTCCATGCGGACGCCTGCGACTCCACGACGCTCGTGTCGCTCACGACGCTCGCGTCCAACTCGGCCGTGACCCAGTGCGCGTCCGACTCGGGCTACTCGTTCTCGTCGCTCACGGCGCCCACCACCGCCGAGATGGACCTCATGTGCACGAGCACCTCGTGCCAGTCGGCGCTCGAGGCCGCCTCGGCGCTCAACATCGGCGACTGCACCGTCAACGGCTTCTCCATCCAAACGGACCTCATCGAGGCCGTGGTCACCTACTGCGCCGGCTCGGGCAGCAACGACGCCGAGACCGGCTCGAGCTCCACGGACGAAGACGTCGCCGCCACGGTCGCTCCTGCTGATGATAGTGCCAGCACGGACGACGAGGTCGTCGCGACCATCGAGCCCGTGACCAACACGACCTCGTCTGCCAGCGAGGACACCGACGTCGACGTTGGTGACTCGGACTCGGGCAGCGACTTCACGGTGGAGACCCCGGAGCCGACCAGCGCCGGCTCGTCGGCCTCGGAGGACACCCAGGAATCGGCCTCGTCCGCCGGATCGGACACCACCACCGACTCGGGCAGCAGCGCCGCCATGACGCTCTCGTCGACCTCAGCCGTGCTCGGCTCGGCCGTCGCTGCGTCGGTGCTCGCGCTCTTCCTGTAAATGGAGGACTCTTGATCTCCACGTCTCTCATTTTGCTAGTATAAGCGTGTAAAACGGTGCCGAACATCCAAGAAGAGAATTGGATATCGTGCCAGCGTGCAAGTGACTTTCTATCCGTTCGTGTTGTGTGGTTCTCATCGTTCTAGCTTTACTGAACAAAAGAGACATTTACTACCCGCTGATTCATGAACCAGCAAACTCTTCCAATGAACAATTAGTTTCACATCAACCGACCATGAGCACATAGCTTCAAGTTGATCCATGAGTTATCCTTGCATCACGGCATGGCTATGATTCTAACAAATCGTAAGAATCGCATACCTATCACCGGCACGTTCAGACGGCGATGTCCATCGAGGTTGTCCACATTGTCTATTCGTCTCGTTCGGCGTTGTAGAGTCACGCAAGCGAGATGTGATGGCATTTCGCGCCATGCAACGGTGGCTGTTCTTCCAAGTCGCCAACTAACTGCGCCAACGATTGCAGACTGGTGAATCCGCGATTCGACGTTCATTGCCTTCTGGCGCCGCAGAACGGCGCGGAGGCCACAAGTTTTCATTGCCGACGAACCTTTTGTGCAGAAGTTGTCGCATTGCGTCGGCGGGGCTGTCAATCCGACCTGTCGACTGAAGTGGCATGCACGATCAAAAGTCTCACACAGATCGAAAACTTCCTCACACAATGTTGCCAGCCTTCAGATACGTTGCAATGCCTTCATTGCACTTTTGCCCATGGACGTTAGCGATCCCTTACAACTTTCATGGCGAGCTTTTTTGCTGTCTGAAGATCGTCGCTTGCGCTCATGAGCTCCTTGACGTGGCAATTCTGAGTGGCGTTAGCACTCAGCATTATTTCACAATGCTTCATACTGAGATTCATTTGTACGACGTTATTTTTATATGAAAGGCCTATTCGCAACATAATGTAATACGATTGATCATATCATGGAGGTCCCAAATCTCCACTGCACATGCGAGTCACTTGCAGTGTCTCTGCAACACCGCGCGTCGTCTCACCGTGCGGCCATGCGGATCCGAGGCACACAATGAGCGTTGACATGGCCGCTTCGTGCCTTCTCTCTCACTCTCTCTCCATTCTCGAACTTGCTAGCGACCTCCGAAGCTGTCAACTCGCTTTCCAACTCTCGACCACAACATTTCGCCAACAACATTTCGCCAACAACAATGAAATTCCAGCTCCTGACGGGTTTTGCAGCTTCTGCTGCTCTCGCCTTCGCCAACTTGACCAGAGCCGATATTTGCGATGCCAGCTCGCTGTCAATGGCAGTCACGTCGAGCGACGCCTCGCAGTGCTCGTCCGACTCGGGCTACTCGTTTTCCTCGCTTGCGGCTCCCTCGAGCGATGAAATGTCCGCCATGTGCACGAGCTCGGCCTGTCAGTCGGTTCTCGAGTCGCTCAACGAGCTCGGAGACTGTACGACTGGTTCAGGCTCGCTCCAGTCGAACCTGATCAGCCCTGTCGTTGCATACTGTTCGGGATCAACCTCGACGGGCAGCAGCACCGACGACACGCTCGAGGACGACTCGATGGATGTCGAGGACTCGTTTGACACGGACGCGTCCGACATGGGAGCCGACTCGTCAGCGACCGCGTTTTCGTCTGCTGGATCCTCGGCGACCGGATCGAACGGCGAGACTGACGAGGAATTCGACTTCGACAGCTTCTCGTCGAGCAGTCTTGACAGCGAGGGCTCGATCGGCGATGATGCGGTTTTCGTCTTTTTCAGTGCGTCTTCGTCGTCGGGCAGCAGCAGCTCGGACGTGAGCGTCGGTGACTCCGACAGTGCCAGCGACTCGTCCGATGCGATCGAAACTGTCTCCCGATCTGCGTCGTCGTCGGGATCGAGCACGTCGTCGGCCTCAACGTCAGCCTCGGCTTCGACCTCTTCGTCGGGAAGTAATGCTGCGTCCAGCCTCTCCGTCACGACTGCTTTCATCTGTTCGGCTGCTGTCGCCACCATCATGGCCATGTTCCAATAAACAGTGAAGTTTGGCTTCTTTGTGTTGCTTAGGGTTTTGACAACCCGCATTGGCAAAAGATGAATTAGACGCACAAACATGAACACGGTCTTGTATGATTTATCAAATTGAACATCTTCAACTCCTTCGCAACGAACGTTGTACTAGCTGCAGCTCATGAAGAGCTTGTGCTGCAGTTGGGCGCTGACACGGGTCTGGATTCATGCAAGCAGAGATTAAATGACGCAAATGCGGTTGCAGCCTGTCGGAAAGTCTGATTTTCAATCGGCCCATTGTCACGAGCTGCAACAACGCCATATCTGCAAGTGGAACACCGGTTTGGCTGTCTTTTGCGTGAGCGTACGGCAGTTCGTGTGTGTCGAGCTCGGACAAGACAACTCCCAGCGAAAAAACGTCGGCCTTCTCGTCGTAGCGCATGCCCATCATGACTTCCGGTGCCATCCACAAGATTGAGCCAACTCCTGCAGTCATGGTGCGATCCGAGCTTTCGCGACTGATGCCAAAGTCGGTCAGCTTGGCTTGAAGTGTCTCGCTCAGCAATATATTCCTCGACTTGAGGTCTCGATGAAGCACAGTTGGGCTAAGCGAGTGGAGATAAGTAAGACCATGCGTTACTTGGAGGGCGATTTGAACCTTTGACTCGTCAAATCCATTTGGATACTCTGCTTCATGATACTCGATAAGTAGCGTGCGAAGATCACCACCAGCCATGAACTCTGTCAAGCACATTAGATCGCTGAGTGAATCCCACGCAACACCGACGAACTGGACAACACTTGGATGCTCCATAGAAGCGAGTAACTTGATCTCGGCGAGGAAACCTTCAATGTGGCCCATATTTTTCCTCACTTGTGGCAGCAACCGCTTGATCGCAACGTGCTGATCGCGAAACTTCCCAAGATATACCTCACCAAACGCGCCTTGCCCAAGTAACTCGCCAATCTGAACGAGGTCGAAAGGAACACGAGCGGCAATAATCGCTTCATCTTCCCACAGACTACCTGATCGCCGTGGTAGAAAGCGCTGCGAATCAGAGCGATGAGAAGAATGCGCCGTGGCTGATTTCGACGACTTTGTGATTTCGATGCTTGGGGTATCTCGTGAAGAGCTGCTTTTGCTGTTTCGTACTGGATATTGTTGTGCTGACGATGGAGTCGCTAGGCCGTCGTATGCATAGGTGTCTCGTTCTCGACGACTTCGATGTCGGCGAAATACGAAGAAACCAATGAGAAGCACCAACACTACAAACGCTCCCGTGATAATAGCGATGAGAACACTAGAAGATAATACAGACGAGTCGCTCGATCCATCTGTGGCCAACGATGCTGCACTGGATCCAGATTCCGCTACTGCCGTATCGGTTTCGTTGTACGTCTGAAATGTGTCGCCTGTCTTCGTGACAACGACGTAGCTGTAGGTGACAGTTCCATCCGCATTCGTGGTCTTGGTAACCTCGACCCACTGCAACGTTGCTCCATTGAGATCGCTTTCGTCGATGCTCGGCGGTAGCGTGGACGAATTGTAGTGCACAACACTGGCTTCAGTGGTAGCAGTCGGTG
Organism: Phytopythium chamaehyphon; assembly: GCA_023334415.1. Taxonomy (NCBI): domain Eukaryota; phylum Oomycota; class Peronosporomycetes; order Pythiales; family Pythiaceae; genus Phytopythium; species Phytopythium chamaehyphon. The sequence continues at coordinate 5,359 of JAASGX010000560.1, read as the reverse complement.
CAGCGGTAGTTGTTTCCGGTGCTGATGAGGTTGCTGCTGGTGAGCTTGTTGTCACAGATGGGGCTGTTGTGGTAGGCGTAGCTGTAGCGGGCGTTGTCGTGGAAGGCGCTGGTGAAGTTGTCGTTGGCGGTGGCGTGTCACCTACTGGCTCGGGTGTCGAGATGACAGGATCATCAACAATTCCATTCGACCCAGTGAGGCTGGACGAGCTAACGTTTTCCTGTCGAAGATGGCTTGCCATTAAGAGCCCGCCGACATTCAACGTCGTTCCGATGTTTCAAATCTCAAAATGACTTTGTGGACATTGCCTTCTATCCGAGCATCATAAACCCTGCACGCATGCGCGCCTCTAAGACTCTTCGCATCTAAACCGAACTCTTGCTGGGAGCGGCCGGCTACTGGTTCAGAATTCGCAACCCGTCTTTGCAAGCGAAGCCATCACTTCAACTGTCCCCTGGACACTTCAACGTGACAGAATCATGAGCAACGTAACTTTCTGTTCAAGCTCAGCACCACACCTACGAACCGAACTCAGCTTCACCCCGACATCTCCATTCACTTCTGCGACCTAACGCCCAACTGCAGCTCGTACAATACCTGAGCAGCAGTCGGACGATCTTCCGGATTCACACTCACACATTTCTCAATCAGAGCGCGCATCGACGGTATCAACTTGTCCGACAGCTTCACGGTGAGACGACCAGAAGATACCAACTGCAACACTGCCATCCCTGGTAACAACGCGCCACTCCGAGCATCCTTGGTGTTCGAGTACGGCAGCTGGTGGGTATCAAGCTCCGACATGACCACACCAAGTGAAAACACGTCCGCCTTCTCGTCGTAGTGCGTCCCCATCATGACTTCAGGAGCCATCCATAACATCGATCCGACGCCTGCTGTCATGGTGCGATCTGTCCACGCGCGGGAGATGCCAAAGTCGGTCAGTTTCGCTTGCAGCGAGTTTGTCAGCAGGATATTGCGAGACTTGAGATCACGATGCAACACCATCGGTTTGAGCGAATGCAGGTATGTGAGTGCGTGAGCCACCTCAAGTGCGATGCCAGTCTTCTCGAGGTCAAATCCCTCCTCGTGATTCGTATCCTCATAGTGCATGAGCAATGATCGGAGGTCGCCTCCATCCATGAACTCCGTCAAACACATGAGATCGAGAAGGGAATCCCAGGCCACACCAACAAACTGCACGACATGCGGGTGTTCCAACGACGCCAGGAGCTTGATCTCCGTCAAGAAACTTTCGATATGCGTCATGTTCTTCCTCGTGTCTGGCAGCAGACGCTTGATGGCGACTTGCTGGTTGTGAAACTTGCCGCGATACACTTCTCCGTAGGCACCTTTTCCGAGCAGGTCTCCGATTTTGATGCGGCCGAAGGGAACCCGAGCAGCAATGATTAAGGGGTCTTCCCATATTCCACCACCAGGTCGTTGGGAAGGCTTGCTTTCGGTTCCGTGAGAAGAGTGAGTGGCTGTTGATTTTGATGTTGTGGCTGTCGTCTCCTGGTAGTTGTTCGGTTGAGGCATGGATGAACTTGACTTGCGTTGACACGGGGACTCGCCTTCATTTGATTCCATTGCGTAAAAGTCGCTGGCCATTGAGCTCTTGTTTTGCCGCCGCCGCCGAATTACGATCAGAGCGATAACCATTATGATGCATGTTGCGAGTGCACCGAGTGTGATTCCAACTATCGTCTCAGCAGAGATTGATTGAGCTCCCTCTCCGACCACTTCAGAGCTTATGGCTTTGTCGCTCCCTGAATCCCGGATAGTTGATGAAGTGCTCGAAGAACTTGACTCGACGAAACCCGTGGCTGACGCTGATCCGGTGGCTATGCTTGCACACTTCTCCAAGATGGGGTCGACGACTTCGCTTATAACTTGGACACCGTTGATTTTACAGTCACCAGGGACGACAATTTCGATTTTGTTGAGGACACTCAAGCATGCCGAGCTGGAACACATCTTGTCTATCATGGAGTTGGCAGGAATGTCGATCGAAAATGCTGAGAAACCTGAGTCCGCTTCGCACTCCGAATTACCATCTTGGGTATCGATAATGAAGGCTTGGGTCAGGAGGTCTTCACAATTGCTGATGGAACCATCGGTAGAGGAAGCACTCGATATAGTTATTGTAGGACCAGTTGATGATGATGACGATCCACTGCTCGAGCCTGAACCTGTTTGTAGTGAGCGAATAACCCGGAAATTGGTTGGGAACGGGTTGCTGTCGCAGTTGTCGAGGTCGGGCATTGTGCTTATGTGCTTTGCTGCAAAATCCAAAGTTACCGGAGTTTACTGCTCGAGCAATGCGCAACTCGGCTAGCAGCTTCATAAAAGTAACATTAAGTCGTGCATGGCTTAGAACAGCAACCCACGGCTTTTCCGTCCGTGGATGTTCAGTGTTCCAACTGAGCACTGGGTAGCATCATGTAGCGGCTTTACGGCAACACGATATAGAGTACTTGTAATTCCATCATTACTGTCAATCGAGGCTACTTACTGCAATGATCTCGCCATCATCTGCAGCTCATACAAAGCCTGCGCGGCAGTTGGACGTTGCCGCGGATCGAGGTTCACGCACTCTGTGATTAAATGACGCAGCGAAGGCAGCAACCGCTCAGAGAGCTGAACCCGAAGTCGCCCAGAAGTCACGAGCTGAAGAACGGCCATGTCCGGCATTGGAGCCCCAGTTTGACTCTCCTTTGCGTGTGAGTACGGTAACTGGTGTGTGTCAATCTCAGACATGACCACACCCAGCGAAAATATGTCTGCCTTCTCATCATAACGCATGCCCATCATGACTTCAGGGGCCATCCATAGGCTAGAGCCAACACCAGCCGTCATTGTCCGGTCCGAACGCTCGCGAGAAACACCAAAGTCAGTTAGCTTGGCTTGCAGCGAATTCGTGAGCAAGATGTTGCGGGACTTGAGATCTCGGTGCACCACGACAGGGTTGAGCGAGTGCAGATACGTGAGACCATGGGTGACATGCAGCGCAATATTGGTTTTCTTGAGGTCGTACCCAACCGGATGCCCGATTTCCTGGTACTCGATCAAAAGCGAACGAAGATCCCCGCCTCCCATGAACTCGGTGAGGCACATCAGATCGCTCAATGAATCCCAAGCCACACCAACAAACTGCACGATGTGAGGGTGCTCCATAGCAGCCAACAGCCGGATCTCTGACAAGAACCCTTCGATGTGCACCATGTTCTTCCTTGTCTCTGGTAGAAGTCGCTTGACAGCAACTTTCTGGTCACGGAATTCACCGCGGTAGACCTCGCCGTATGCACCCTTGCCAAGCAGCTCGCCAATCGTGACGCGGTCGAACGGAACTCGGGCCGCCACAATGACGGCGTCTTCCCATAGACTTCCTGATGGCCGACTGCGATTTGGACCAGTACCCTGGGAAGACATGGTCGCAGCTGTCTGGGCAGTAACTTCTTGATAGTTGATCCCCCACGTCGACGGACTCTTGTAGGGCCGACCTTGATCGTTCCGAACTGGGGAGTCGATAATGTCATCGTCGCCAACCGAATCCCGGTCGCGCATAATTTGACGCCGACGGAGGACGAAGAAGCCGATGAGCAGAGCTGTAAGCACCAATCCGCCGACAACGACGCCGACGAGTGCGCCAGAAGAGAACCCAGACGAGTTTGACGAAGTCGCAGCCCCATCACTAGCTTGAGCTCCCTTTGCTTGGCTGGTACCGCTACCGCCGCCACTGCCACTTGCGCTGTTGGGAAGGCTTGTCAAAGCGGCAGTGGGGGCATTGGTCGATGTGAGAGCGGTCTCGTTGACTCTCTTGATAGTGTCGCCCACTTTTGTCACGACGACGTAGCTGTAGCTGACAGAGCCATCAGCATTGGTGGTCTTGGTGACCTCAACCCACATGAGGGTGGCTCCGTGCAGGTCATTGTCTTCAAGACTCGGAGGCAGCGTGGACGAGTTGTAGGTTACGACGCTGGGCTGCGTCGTTGTTGAAGTAGGAGTTGAGGTGGTTGTCTTTGGGGCTTCAGTAGGTGGTGGCTCGGTCGTGACCACGGGCGCCTCCGTCGTCACCGGAGGTGGAGCCGTGGTAGTTGGTGGCGAAGTCGTCGTAGGTGGAGAAGTCGTAGTCACCGAAGGTGTCTTGGTAGTAGTGGGTGTCTTGGTAGTTGTGGTGGGCGTCTTGGTGGTTGTTGAAGGTGTTGGCGTCGGTGTCGTCGTCGGTGTCGAAGTTGGTGTCGGAGTTGGTGTCGTCGTGGTCGTACTCCCAGACCCACTGCCGCCTGCCGACGGGGAGTTTGGCGTCGTTCCCGTGCTCCCAGTGCCTGCTCCAGAGCCCAAGGACCCACCCGAGGCAGAAAACCCGACATCAGAACCGTCAGCGACGCCTACAGGAATGTCAAAAGGGAATACGCTGAGCAGGACAACCCGCTAGGAAGGAAGGAAGGAGTCTATAGAGCTTAAGGTCCTCACCTGATGCGTCTGCTTCGAGGCGACGCACGGCATTGGCGTTCGTCACTTGGCTCCATGAGCCCACGACGAGCGCCAGAGCCAGCAACACCAGCGCAAGTCGCCTCAGTGGCGTCATTTTCAACCCACTGGGCGTTGCTTTGAGATCTTGTAAATCGGCGAGTGAGCCCTCTAGCAGCCCTGAGAAACCACCGCCAACGACCGCGAAATGGAATATTTGCGTCCAGCGGCTCGCAAGTGCGATCGATAGAGTAACTCGACAATCATTGTCAAGAGTTCAAGGCGCTAGTGATGTGGATTTTCTTTCTCTCGATGACCAGTGAGCTCTGCACCCAAGCTTATGCGAGTGGGTGCAGTCTCACATAGCGCAGGCAAGACAGAGAGACCGGGAAATGACAGAGGGCATTGTGAGTTTGACGGCCGCCTGGACATGTGTGGTCGCCATAGAGCGCGGCGAAACTGCAGCAGAAGCGATCGAATTTCAAGATCTTCAAGCGATCCAGAAAAGCTCAGGCGATTCCAATCCGAGTTAATAGTTATCAACAAAGGTATTGGCATCATTTAGATGACCTGCCCGCTTGCTTGCCTTGATAAAGCTAGATTGTTCGTTCTGATGGTGAAGCACGCTTCACGGCGTGAGGAAGGCTACAGTAGTGCATCGCCTTGGAGATCGCCAGTTGCTCGTAGTGGAAGTGGTCGACTCACAAGATCTTCAAACGATCCATTCAATCTGTTCTGGTTGTCAACAAAGGTATCTGCAAAGATGTTTTGTCTGCTAGTTCCACGATGATCTTCCCGCTTGACTACCATGATAAAGCTGGATTGTTCATTCTGATGTGGTTGAGAAGTACGCTTCATGGCGTGAGGAAGGCTAGTGCATCGACTT
>JAASGX010000559.1:0-18344 GCA_023334415.1 Phytopythium chamaehyphon | reverse complement strand
TAGGCCGTGCATTTGCGATGACTCTGCTTCCTTGCATGTCGATATCCAAATGTCCTCTTAACTCTAGCAATTGAATCGTCATTGCTCCATTCGGGTGTCAGCGTTACTTCATCACAAGGAATGCAATAGCGAGTCCGATATCCGCCCAATGCATGAGCCCTCGCCATTGTGCTGAGCTGAGCCCACAGAGAGCTGTCGTTCATTGACATGTGAACACTTTCAGCCATGCACCAACTACGGTACTGCCATTACCGTCGTGAGACGGATACGGTACTGCTCCACGCTGATTGGCTCGATTATCGACCAATAGCGTAGCGATCCGAGCCGTGCCACGTATCCAACCCGTGCAAAAAGCAAAATCCATCTGGAAGGCTCTGGAAGCTCATGGCGCCGCGGCCGCTGCTCATTGCGGCGCTGCTGGCGCTGCTGCTGGTGCTCGCCGCCGCCGGCCGCGACTACTATGAGGTGCTGGGCGTGAGCCGGGACGCCTCGCAGGCCGAGATCAAGCGCGCGTTCCGCAAGCTCTCGCTCAAGGTACTTTTTCCTTCCAACTTTCAAGTATTTGCCATGATTTTCCAGTTTTTCCATGGTACTCAAAGATTTTCAAAATGCTTCATGCAGCACCACCCTGACAAGAATCCTGGAGATGAAGACGCCCAGCAAAAGTTCGCAGAGGTCGCCAGCGGTGCGTTCATGTCATTTTGATTTGATTCCACAGAGATTATTTGCCATGCAAGAATCCTAACTAGGAAAGTTTTTCATGACAACCAACAAAATTATCAACAACAAACAGCTTATGATGTGCTGTCGGACGAGGACAAGAAGGCCCGCTACGACCGCTACGGAGAGGAAGGCCTGAGTGAGAATGGAGGAGGAGGCGGACACGACCCATTTGACATTTTCTCGCAGTTTTTCGGTGGTGGAGGCCGTCAGAGACGCAGGGAGCACGAGCCTGCGCGTGGGCCGGACGTGGTCATCCCACTGCGAGTGTCGCTCGCTGACCTCTACAACGGCAAGTCGCTGCAGTTCTCGATCCGCCGAGAGACACTGTGTCACCATTGCCACGGACACGGAGCTGCTCACGAGGAGGATATCCATACTTGTGATGCGTGTGGCGGACATGGTGTCAAGACGACGACGCGCCGCGTTGGTCCGGGCTTCATCCAGCAGTTCCAGACCACGTGTGACAAGTGCCACGGCAAGGGCAAGATCTCGACCAGCACGTGCCCCGTGTGCGGCGGCCGGAAGGTGGAGATGGCAGACCTCAACTTTGACGTCGAGCTCGAGCGCGGCACGCCCGACGGGCACGAGCTCGAGTTTGAGAACTACGCGGACGAGGTGCCGGGCCAGCAGGCAGGCCACGTCCGGCTGCAGGTGCTCACGGCGCCGCACGCTGTTTTCACACGCGATGGCGACAATTTGTGGATGGACATGGAGATCTCACTGCGAGAGGCGCTCGTGGGGTTCAATCGGTCATTCACGCACCTTGATGGACGCGTGGTGCATGTTGCGCGCGACCAAGTGACGCCACCACGGTTTGTGACCGTGTTAGCTGGCGAGGGAATGCCCAAGCTCCACTTTCCATCAGAGCGAGGACAGATGCACGTTAAGTTCCACGTGCAGTTCCCTGACGAACTCACCCCGGATCAGCAGCAGGGCTTCCGGGAGGTGTTCAACGTCAAGTAGAGGCGAGCGGCCTGCAGTTCATGTGTTGCATTACACTCCATTCAGCAGCCTGAGAGATTGTCTCCCTCATCAATAGACTTTTGGCGTGGAGTGGACAATGCGAGTCATGCAAAAAGTTATGTTGGATGAAACGATACTCTACGAATTCATGGGTCTCTCTCTAGTTGCTCGCCTTCTTCCGCTTCTTCTTGCTCGGCTGGCTCGACTGGACGACCTTGCCCTCCTTGACGGCCTTCTTCTCCTCCTCAATACGCGCACGCTTGTCCTCGAGCGCCTGGATCTTGTCGGCCTTCTTGCCCAGGCCGTACTGCATGCGGTCATACAGACGCTTCGACTTCTTGGACATCATGGTCTTGGCGAGCTCGTGCAGCTCGGCCTCCTCCTCATCCTTCTTCTCCTTCGAGGACTTCTTGGTCTTGGAAGGCTTGGGCTTCTCCTCTTCCTGCTCTTCCTCCTCCTCTTCGTCCTCGTCGTCGTCATCATCGCTGTCCTTGTTGGCTTCCGTTGAAAGACCTTCGCGCTCGGCCTTAATGCCGGCAGCGTAAGCCTCCTCCTCGTCCTCCGAGTCGTCGGCCGGGTCCATATCGGCATCGCCTTCCTCGCCAGCGGCGCCAACTTCGCGAAGCACCTGTGAGGCAGACTTGAGCTTGTCCAGCTGCTTGCGGTACTCGGGGGTGTAGCCTTCAGTAGCATCGTCCACGAACGGCGAAAGATGCGGTGGCAGCTCAGCGCCAGGCACGTAGCGAGCAATCGGGAGCAGAATGTTGTTGTTGACGCTGTCAAACACCCACTGCGGCTGCACGTACTCGCGGTTGAAGTAACGGTGGCCCTGGTGCGGGCGGTCCATGATGTGGTGCGTGATGCGCTCGTTCTTCTCCGAGAACGGCGAGGTCTCGCCCTCCCAGCCAATCTGAGCGCCGTGGGCACGCAGCACAAGCTCCAGGCAGCCAGAAGGCACTTCGCGAGAGAGGAAGAACACGAGGCCCGTGAATAGCCCACGCTCGTTCGCAGCCTCCTCGCGTTGCGTCTGGTGCAGCTGGGCCGCGAGCTCGTTAGATGCAAAAGCAGCCTCAAGCGGCTCGCTCATCGCGCCATAGTTGTTCATCTCTTCGTCCTCATCCTCGCCATCGGTCGTGTTGAAAACACCAGCGCCGAGCGTCTTGATGCGCTTCTCGGACTCCTTCTGCTGCTTCGTCACCTTGGTCTTGTCCTCCGGAGCAGCCTCTTCGTCCATGTTCTCGTGGGCGTCCTCCTGCTCGTCCTTGTTCTCCTCCTCCTTCGTGACACGCTCAAGCTCGATGGCCGCGAGCTGGGCGCCAGCCTGGTCAAGCTCGAGGTTGATCTTGGGCGGGTATGCGACGCCCAGCTCCGTGTATAGCTGCCAGTGCACGAACTTGAGCAGCACCTGGTAGAACTCGAGGAACGTGATCATGACGCGCAGGTCCACGCGCTTGTCGACCGTGGGCGTGAACTGGTGCGGCACGAGCCAGGTGACGCGCTGGCCCTGGACGTTAGCCTGGTAGTAGATGCCCTTGATGCTAACAAAGACCTTGGAGAGCGAGCGCGAGGCCACGATGTAGTTCTGCCACTCGCGAGCGAGGCGAAGACACGTCTCGGTAACCTCCGACTTGACGCCTCGCCCCGCAGGCATGGCCGCGAACAGGTGAACCAGGCATAGCGCGTCGTCCAGGTCGGCGATAGCGTCGACAAACCGCGGGTACCGCTCCTTGACGATGTGGTCGAGCTCGTACTCGGGTCGCTTCTCGTGGATGCGCTTGGCGTCCGCGTAGTCCTTGCGGCCCATGGCGCGCTTGACCTTCTTCATGAACGTCTTGAACTCGCGGAACTTGTTGAGCACGGGCTCGTGGGCCAGGAACATGACGTCCTTGAGGTAGTAGTAGGTCTTGTCCTTGCCCGAGGGCTTCTTCTTGGGCTCGCGAGGGTACACGCCCTTGAGGATGCACAGCCGGCGGAAGTCCTTGAGCGTCACCTGCAGCCGCTTGAGCGCCTGGCTGCGCGTGATGTAGTTGGCCGCCGAGCCCTTCATGCCCTTCCGCTGCTCCTTGCCGAACTTGGCCAGCCGCCGCTTGCTGCCCATGTTGTCCGTCAGCTTCGCCTTGATGGACTTGAGCTTCTTCTTGCCCTTCACGCGCTTCGTCGGCATGGCTTCCTAGCTTTAATCCCTCAACGCTTCGTCACCTAGCAGCCAACCTGGCAAATGACAGCTTCAGCGGCAACATTGGTGGCCGTGGGTCGACCAGTCACTCGCTCCAGCAACCTCATTGGGTAAAAATAGCATTTTGCACCTATTTGATTGGGTGAAAAGGGAGGTTTTACCTTGAAGAGTTTCCGTTGGCTGGCATTGGCGCATCATGGCGGGAGCAGGCAAGCGGAAGCGCGGCGGGCATGCGTCGGCGGCGGCCAAGCGGCACAAGAAGAAGGCGAAGGAGCTGGCGGCGGCCTCTAAAGCCAATGAAGCAGCTGCTGGCCAAGTTTCAGGCTCGGAGGCGGTGAATTGCGAGCATAATGACGAAAAAACCGAGGAGAAAGTACATTTGGAAGACAAGGAAGGAGTGGAGGAAGAGGAGGATATTCTGTCGGCGGAGCTGCGCGAGGAGCTGGGAGGCGCGGACGGAGACGTGCTGGTGGTCGTTGGCAAGAAGAAGAAGCAGAAGCAGAAGGACAAGGTGCCGGACGAGATCGTGGAGCAGGCCGCGCAGCTCAGCAAGTCGAAGCGCAAGAAACTTGAGGCCATTGCGGCCCGCAAGGTCAAGGAGGCGAGAAGGGAGCAGCTATACAAGTCGCTCGAGCAGCAGCAGCTCGCTCCGCAGCAGCTGCAGCTGCTCCACTCGTCCTCGAAGCTTGGACACCGCGAGACGCTGCGCGAGCGACTCAAGCGATCTCTTGGCCGCCACAAGGCTGGCATCGAGCTCACGGCCGAAGAGCAGCAGGAGCTCTTCCAGCAAAAGAAGTTGGAGAGCGAGGAAAGTGATGGAGGTGCTAGTGAAGACAGCAGCGATGAGGAGATGCCGGAGCCAGTGAAGGCACCCGCAAAGGTGGCTGAAACGGCGAGTTCCAAGCCCAAGAAGCAAGCACAGTCAGCGGTTGCAACACCAAAAGATAAGACTGAAGAGAAAAAGGTGGCGCCGGAGAACGACAAGCAAGCGCCTGCGTCCGGCAGTACTAAAAAGCGCAAGAAAAATGCGAACCGCTCCAAGTTGGCTTTCCTCGCAACCCAGCAAACGGTGCAGCAGAGTGTGCAGCAAGAAAACTCGGCATCGACTTCTTCGGTACCTGATCCCATCACAGCTCCTGCTCCGTCCACGCTGATTGCACTTGACCAGTTTGAGCCTAAGGCTCTCTCCAACAGAGCCGATCTCGAGCCTAGTTCCTCATCCCAGAGCGCTGCAATGGCCAAACTCGAAGCCTTGCGCCGCAAGAACGAGGAAAAGCGACGTCAACGCGAAGCGCAGCGTAATCAGACGGCTGAAAGTGCACAGGAGCAAGAGGAGGAAACCGTTGCACTTCACGAGGTTTACGTGCCAAAGCCTATTGTGCTCAAGAACCAAGATGAAATGCGTGAGCTTAGCAAGAAGACGAAGTTGTCCTACAAGACCACGCTTGTGCAGCTGAAGCGGAAACCCGACATTCAACTTGCACGAATGCAGCTGCCTGTGTGCAGCTCAGAGCAGGAAATCATGGAGGCTATCACTGAGAACGATGTGGTCATCCTGTGCGGTGAAACGGGTAGTGGAAAGACCACACAGGTGCCACAATTCCTGTACGAGGCGGGCTATGGTCACCCGAAGCACTCGACATTCCGTGGCAAAATCGGTGTGACCCAGCCGCGTCGAGTGGCTGCTGTCTCGACGGCCCAGCGTGTTGCTGAAGAACTCAATGTTCCGTTCGGTGGTGGCGACAAGGGACAAGTCGGTTACCAAATCCGATATGATGCGGCTCATGTTGGCCCCAACACGCGAATCAAGTTCATGACTGACGGTATTCTGCTCAAGGAGATCCAGCAGGACTTTTTGCTTCGCCAATACTCAATTATCCTGCTTGACGAGGCGCACGAGCGCAACGTGAACACAGATATTTTGATTGGCTTGCTATCGCGAATTGCTCCGCTTCGTGCTCAAATGGCGCGGGAGGAACAGGAAGCTCGAGCGAATAATCCTAGCGACGACGACGATGAGAGCGAGCCTCCGATTCAGCCTCTCAAACTGGTTGTCATGTCAGCTACACTTCGAGTCGAGGACTTTACGAACAATCAGCGGTTGTTCCCGACTTCTCCTCCTGTGCTCCGCGTGAATGCGCGTCAGTACCCAGTTACCGTGCACTTCAACAAGCGCACAGAGCTTGATGATTATGTCAGTGAGGCATTCAAGAAGGTGGTAAAGATCCACAAAAAGCTTCCCGAAGGTGGTGTTCTAGTATTCTTGACGGGTCAGCGTGAGATTTCACAGCTGTGTCGTAAACTTCGTCGCGCTTACGGAAGCGGACGGAAGAAGAAGGCTCGCAGCACTGGTCGCCGTCGCTCAATTGACCCAGAAGACGAAATTGCAGAGAAGAAGAGTGACCAGCCATCCCCGGAGACACCGACTGCAAGTCTCGTTGTTGGATCTGATCGCATCTTGCTCGAGCACGACGATATTGAGGAAGAGGCTGACCGTGAGGATAAGGCTCTTTATGGCGATGATGCAGACGATGGTGACGACACTGTCTATGATTTGGAGGATGACGACGAGAAAATGAAGAGTAGCGACATTGAAGACGACGAAGATGACGATGATGATGACGACGAGCTTGCGCAACCCTACATGCATGTGCTTCCGCTGTACTCTTTGCTTCCGCACGACGAGCAAATGAAGGTATTCGAGACACCTCCTGACCGCCATCGGCTTATTGTGGTTGCAACCAACGTTGCAGAGACGTCTCTTACTATTCCAGGCATCAAGTATGTCGTCGATGCCGGCCGAACAAAGGAACGTGTGTTCGACCTCGCTAATGGTATTTCCTCATTCGAAGTGCAGTGGATCTCGAAGGCTAGTGCGGACCAGCGAGCTGGTCGTGCTGGTCGTACTGGGCCCGGACACTGCTACCGCTTGTATTCATCCGCTGTATACGACACGGATTTCCCCAAGTTTGCCTCACCCGAGATTTTACGCCAGCCCATTGAAGACCTTGTACTCCAGATGAAGGCCATGGGTATTCACAATGTCCAGCAGTTCCCATTCCCGACTCCTCCGGAAGGCGAGGCTGTTCGCGCAGCACTAGCAACACTCATCAATCTTGGGGCTATCTCGATGCGTGGAAAGCACGAAGAAGAGATCACCTCGCTTGGCCGCGCTCTTGTACAGTTCCCAGTGGCGGCTCGCTTTGCCAAGATGCTGTTAGTGGCACGAGAGATGGAGCTTCTCGAGTACACGATTGCTATTGTCGCGGCATTGTCGGGTCACTCACCATTCATCCACGCTCTGGATCGCAAAGAGCAGGACGATATGGATGTGGAAATGAAGGAAGCCGAAGACGAGGAGGGTGAAAAGAAGAAAGAAGAGGTGGATGACATGGAGAAAGAATGGCGTGAGGCTGAGGCTATGCGTCGTCACTCGCAATGGAAGCACCCCGACAGCGACGTGCTCAGCCTCCTGCGTGCAGCTGGAGCGTATGCCTACACTGGTGGCAGTGGAGTTTTCTGTCGCGAGAACCACTTGCACGAGAAGACCATGCAAAACATGCTCAAGCTACGCCAACAGCTCACACGCATCGTCAATTCGCTATATTTCAACGGGGATGAGGAAGAGGGCATCTCGCTGTCCCCCAAGATGCCTCCCCCGGACGAGGAGGCGCAAGTTGCTCTCCGACAGATTGTGGCTGCAGGCTTCTTGGACAATGTTGCAAAGCGTGCACCGGCCGGCACTGTTACTGAAGGCTCCAAGATTGAACGCAATTGCGCTTACCTTGCTGCATCTGGTGCTGTCAACGAGGCCGTGTACATCCACCCGCACTCGTGTGTGTTTTCACCGGACCCGTCTCGCCTTCCTGCCTTCGTGGTCTTTCAACATATCCAGCGAACCTCGCGTGCATACCTTAAGACTGTTACCGCCGTTGAACCAGGTTGGCTTGCAGCAGTGGGCAAGATGACACCGTTGTGCACATTCTCCCCTCCGTTGACTGAGCCTGCACCCTTCTTTGACGCTGACCGCGATGAAGTCCGCTGCTACGCTCGCCCTCTTTTTGGTGTGCACCAGTGGGCTCTGCCCCCAATGGCAATCGCCTTCCCAGACTATGACAAAACCACCAACGCGGGTGCCAACACGGACAAGTACCGATGGTTCGCCAAGTTTGTGCTGGACGGCGATGTTTTGCCAGAGATGCGTGCTCTGGTCCTTAGCGGTGCGCTGCGCGAGCCCAGCCAGACTCTGCTCCGAAAAAAGTTTGACAAGAAGATCCAGCTTCTCGTGTCCAAGCTGCAAGGCCGGAGTGTTGCAAGTCGTCAAGCACTTGCAGCTCAGTGGCGCGCAGAGGGTGGATCTAAGCGCGCTAAATTCCTCAAGGCGGAGCTGCGGTTCTGGGTGCGTGACACGCACAGCACGACATTTGACGCTCTGTGGCCCAAGATGGTCGAGAGTGCCCTGCAGCAAAAGTAGATTTTCATGATAGATTGGGTATAAGAATGTTGCGACGATTTTTTCTTCTAGTTGAGAACATCCATGTCTAGAACCAGCTATTGAACCAACGCTTGATCTCAAGCTTCTTCACGAGCCACCACGAACCCCACTCGTCGTCAAACCACGAGATGACGCGTCTGTACATCTCCTGACGCTCGTGGAATCGGGCTGCTTGCTCGGGTGTAAGTGGCACAACGCCAACATCAAACGGACAGCTGTGTGGGAACCCACGCTCCTTGTAGTTGCCAGGATACACTTCAGCAAGTCGTCCAACGGTGCGGAAGAGCTCGTACTTGCTCACATCCCATTGCAGAATCGAGTCGCTGTTGATGTAGAGAGGGGTGGCTGCAGCCGGTTCGTTGCCCCACTTGTTGTTCGGGTAGTAGTGCAGCGAATCACCACAGATGATGCTGTCCTTGCGCGAGTGCCAGTCCTTGCCGACCGTGCCAACGCCAAAGTCCGAAACAGCGTACCGTGCCTCGGCGAGCTCACAGGCCTGGAAAAAGAGTTCCTTGTCACCGTACGATGGCGGTCGTCGGACGCCATTGAGCGACACAAATGACGCGAGAATGGATGTAGCTCGCGGCTGCTTTGGTTTGTTCCAGAGAACGACGGACGAGTCGAGGAAGTGGCCCGTTCGTAGTCGCCACGCATGAGCGCTACGGATTTCCCGGCTGAGTTCGATGGGGAACGTGAGGCCGCTGGGGATCGGGCCGATCGCGGGGTCGTTGCTAGGGTCCACCTCCGTTTGGTTTCGCGCGAGCGTCTTCAAATGTTCGTACGGCGAGATGTCGAAGGTCGAAAGAAAGTCATGGAGCGCTCCAATTCCTGTACGCAGAGAGGCCGGCTTGTCTCCGTCCGTGGGCTCTGCCAGGTGCTTCCCGTCGCTGGTCATGCGGTCGAGGAAGAAAAGCGTGCCCGTGTCTCGGTACTTGGGGGCGTCCCAGAGCTGCGTCGGGTCCTCGAAGAACATGGTGTCCGCGTCCAGCAGCATTACCTGCTCGAACTTGGAGTACACGACGCCGAGCACCTTGATATCAAAGCCCCGGAACTTCTTCTTGCAGTCCTCCAAGCTCTCGCAGAACAACTTTCTATCTTCAAAAAACGCGTCCCTGGCCTCGTTTGCCAACGCGCAGGCGTCGTAGAACCGCACGCGGCCATCCCTTCTAGCCATTCTCACGGCCAGCTCTGCTCGCAAGTCTCCACAATGAGGAACCTCGATGGGTGCCGTCATCCCAAGCGCTCTGAGCTCCAAAATGAGCGAAAATCCCAGCAGCGCAATGTCGTCGAACAGCGGCAGCACCACACCGCGGGGCTCCGTGCCCTGCCTCGTCGCCTCGTTGAACAAACTCCACGCGAACAGATCCGGCTGCTTCATCGTCGTCTTGCTGGGCAATTTGGTCGGAATTGAGCTGGGCCAGAAGAGGAAAAAGTTGGCCAGCAGCACGAGCGACAGCGAAGCCGCCGCCGCCAGCTGCAGCGCGGGGCGTCGGTCGCCAGCCCGCAGGCGGCGCAGCCAGCGGCGGACGCGGGCCGCCGCGTGCACGCGCGGGGACCGAGCGGGGACCGGCATGCGCATGATGATGGCGGTCTCCTCGGATCAAAAAGTGAGACCGTCAATGTGGATAGTTTTGTAGTATCGGAAATTGTAGAGGCATGAAAAAAATGGGGTCAAGTTGTTCACAGTCACACGGGGCTGTGACTACTAGTGGAGGGGATTTTGCTGTTCTGTTGAGATATCGACATGGCGATGTAGTCCTGCCTTGTGGTTCTGGAGAGGTGAGTCTTTGGCTTTTTCAAGATGACAGCTTTCTCGCCAACTTTTTTCGCTTTGTGTGTGTGTGTGTTTTTAGGTCGGGAGTATGACCGCCAACCCGTGCGTCGCTGCTAAGCTGCAGCATATTGGGGAGATTGATATACTCCCTCCACTTGTCCAGGACAACGCGTTGTGTGCAAGTCAGGGGTTAGTTTCTAGGGGCTTTGGATTAGCGCTTTGACGTCAAGACAGCAGTGGAAATGTTCAGGTAGCTACAGTACGTTGCATACAGGCGCTATTTGCAGAGTGCTCTAGTGCTCAAAACATCATGTTTCTTACCAGCGGATCGGTGTCTTTGAGCTTGTCCGAGCTATTCGCGGATATAGTAGCAGCGTCAACATCCCGTTCCCTCGAGGGCAAGTCCTCAAAAAGTGAACGAGCATAAGGCTTACGAGTGCCATTCAGTGATCGATACCAAGTGAATTCCATGGCCAGCGATGTCTGACACGGATGAATCGATGAGTTGAGCCTTCACCTTGCTTCCAAGCGCCATTTAGTTGTCTGACATTATCAATGCGAATGCACTGGGGAGTTTGAAATGACCAAATGGGCCAATTTCGTTGTCCGACACCAACATGGAAACTCGATGATCGGAAAGTGGCCATGCGTTTCATGGTTTTCTGGTAGTCGCCGCCCGACAAGCATCTTGCGTTGACACGGCTATAGCTGGTGCACAACGCGTCTTCCTTGACGCGGTCCGTTCTAGATTCCACTCTGCCATCGCGACATCAACTCTATGACGGGCCGCCAGCCCAGGATTCACTCGGTTCGAAGTTGCGACACTCGGCACCGCGGCCACAGCCTAGTGTTGGACTCAACTCAGGTCGCATGGGAATCCTCGACGAACCTGCCATTTAGCAGCGCCAGCACACCCATCTCTCCAATGGAATCGCCACCCAAGACGCCGTCGACGTCAGAGAGCTCCATGACCAACCACAACGAGCCTAGCAGCGCCCAGATTCGGTGGTGCTGCGGTGCTGGACCCATGCTCGGCCCCTGCAACCACAAAGTGGCTTCACGATCGACGACCAAGCGTGCTCTTGCGACCATTTTATGATCAGAACTAGGTTTCACTGTTCTTATGACACAAGCTACAACGCACTAGTCGTTTCTAACTACTACCATATTAGAATTGATATCTATTACCGCAGTTCCCAATCCCTATGTGTCCGTTCTCCCCCCGCCGTCCCGCGTGTCTGCGCGCAACCTTCTCAAGCGCGTATAAATACCCTTCTCATTTACTTTATAATATTTAAACGTCAACTTAATCGCGTGGGATGCTATAGGAGACCCCTCTCCAAAATAAAACCACTCGCTGCTTTTTCCCTCGGCATACAAACCCCCAGTCACCCCCTTCCCTCCGCCACGATCTCGACCACTATCCCAACCATTTCCCCATTTAGCGCCTGTCTCCTTCGCGCTCAATATGCTGCGGCCTGCTCGGCGGCGCCATGACGAGCCCGTGCTGCCGCAGTGCCGGCCCAAGCACTCGCCGGCCTCCAAGCGGCTGCTGCTGCGTCGCCAGCTGCTGCTCGCGGTCGCGGCGCTGCTCGCGGCGCTGCTGACGCTCACGCTCGCGCTGCTCGGCCGCTGTTTGGTGCAGCACAAGTACGCCGAGCTGCCGCTGCGGCTGCACGCGGACCTGTTCGCCGAGAGTCTGTGGCGCGTGGCGCAGCAGCAGGCGCGCACGCCCCGCGGGATCGTGCTCCCGCTGTACGACGACATCGCGCTGCTGGGCTTTTCCCTGATACTGGAGCTGAGGGCGCTCGGAGTCGACCTGCCGATCGAGGTGCCGCACTGCGCGGACCTGAATGACGCGCTCGAGAGGCAGCTGGCGCTGCTGGACCCGCTCGTGAGGATCTACGACGTGTGCGACCACGCCGTGGGCGCGAGAGACGCCTTCTACTCGGACAGGAAGCTCTTTTGCCAGGACAGGGAGCACTGCGAGAAGAAGTTCCGCGGATTTGACGTCAAGATTTTGGGAGTTGTGTACTCGCAGTTTGAGCAGGTCATGCTGCTGGATGCCGATACGCTGTTCTTCCAGAGCCCCATGGAGCTGTGGAACACGACCAAGTTTAAGGAGACCGGCACGCTATTCTTCCACGACCGCATCACCAGCGAGTACTCGCACCTGGCCAAGAACCTGCCAGGACAGCCAGAGGACGTCAGGCACCTGCACCACTACCTTTCTAACTTCGACGTCGGCCCCTACCAGCACCTGCCAGCCATCCCGAGAAAGCCGACGAGAGTGCGAGGTGACCTGCTGCCGGTCGACCTGCCCATTAATCCGAGCGAGTTCCTGCTGTCAAGCCATTCATGGGGCCTTCGTAGCGGGCACCAAATGGACTCGTCCGTCATGCTTTGGGACAAGACGCGCCAGCCGCGCGCCACGGCCATCCTCGCGTCCTTCATCGCACTCAACGGAGTGCCCCGACCGCCTTCCTACGGCGACAAGGAGCTCTTCTTCATAGCGTGCGAGCTGGCAGAGACCGAGTACTCGTTCTCCGACTATGGCGTCGGTACGGTTGGCCCCAGGTTACTTAAGGGCCATCCCGAGCCAGTGTCCATCCTGGACATCGCGGACAAAGAGGCGATTCAGGTCGGCCCTTCGGTGCTTTGCGGCGACGCGCTGCACTACTTTCCCGTGGCCAACGCGTCCCGAGGAGGGGCCGTGGAGCCGCTGTACATCAACAGTGATGACATCCTCGAGTGGGACCCCGCGACAACGCGGTTGTTCCGGACAGCCGCGCGACGTGCCGAGTTTTTCCCCGGCTCGTTTAAGCAGCGCGGATACACGCAGAGCTGTCCATTCGACGTGACGGTCGTGGAGCTGGCACCCGAGCAGGCAGCACAGTTCGCGCGGAGGCAGCAGCTGCACGCCGCCCTGGCTAAGGGCCGCGACGACCTGAGCACTTGGGTGCTCGCACTCAAGACGGAATTCCTACGCGCGATCGACGCGCTCTGAGGCATGTAGCAGAAGCTTTTTGGTGTACCATTACGATATGAGGACGGCTACTAGAGGCGAGCGAGAGAGATGCAGATGTGTTTATACTGCCGGGCCATGCAAGGCAAGGCAGGTACCGAGTAGGTAGTTTTTTTTCGGCGGACACTCGCGATAACGCAATGGCAGCGTGCCCGATTTTGAATCTCGAGCAAAAGGCTCTTGGTGTCGAGCGTTTCTCCCTCACTTCCAATCCGATGGCGACGCATCCCAAGCGACTGGCAGCATTGTTGCTGATTGCTCTGGCGGTGTTGGGATTCCTGGAGCTGCAGGTGACCTGGCTGCGACTTGGGCGTGTCGGCTGGACTGCTGATGCATCCTCATGGACGCATGAGGATCAGCTACAGTTTGCTCGAGGTTTGGCAGCAGCATCGACAGCCTACGTGCGTCCGAACTCGCGAGGTGTTATTCTCCCGTTGTACGACGACATTGCGTCGCTCGGATTGTCGCTACTGCTTGAGCTTCACGAGTTGGGAATGGTGCTTCCGGTTGAAATCCCCCACTGTGGAGACCTGGGAGAAGATTTTCAGCGACAGATTTACAGGAACTGGGGTAATGCTAATGTTCGAGTATATGACGTGTGCTCGCTCGCGATGGTATTGAAAGACTCCAACGGCCGTCAACTCTTTTGCTCGAACGACGAGCACTGTCGAGATGCTTTTCGCGGGTTTGACATCAAGATTCTGGCGGTAGTGCTCTCTGAGTTCGAGCAATTGATGCTGCTGGACGCCGACACGCTCTTTCTCATGAATCCTGGGGAGCTGTTTGCAACCAACAAATTCCAAGCCACTGGCACGCTCTTTTTCCCTGACCGAGTGTGCTCCGAGACCAAATACCTTGGCGAGCGAGTGCCGTCAGTGGATGGAAATGGCACAACAACACGTCTCCGACAATTTTTGTCCACTTTCGACGTATCTCCCTTTCGATCGCTTGGCATCATCGGTCACTCAGAAGGCAAAAGCAGCTCGAGAAGTCACGAACCCAGTGCATTTTTGCGCGAGACGCACGCCTGGAAGCTCCGTAGCGGGCATCAAATGGACTCGAGCTGTATGTTGTGGGACAAACCCCGACAACAACGCGCTACAGCTATCCTTGCGTCGTTCATTGCACTCCATGGCAAGCCACGACCGCCGTCATACGGCGACAAAGAGCTCTTCTTTATCGCGTGCGAGCTAGCCGACACGCAATACGCGTTCTCAGACCTTGGCGTTGGTGTTGTTGGATGGAGGCGACCCCAGTCAGGGGATGCCTCGGTACTTTGCGGAGACTCACTCCACTTCTGGCCAGAGCTCGAGCCCAGAGAAGCAACCGAAAGCGCCAAACCTCTCTACGTGAATGGAGACCACATGTTGAGCTGGGATCCAGAGGACAAGACCTTGCTTCGATCACTTGCTCGAAAGGCTGGTACATATCCCGGCTCGTTTGAGTCCCGAGGACTTCCAACCACCTGTCCGTTTGATATTGAGGTTGTGCACCTCACGAGCATAGAGGAAGCACAATTTACTCGAAGAAGGGAGCTGCATGACACGGTAGTCGAATGGGGAGGAGGTGATTGGTCGCTCACACTGCGCACAGGTTTGAGCCGCTGGTGGACAGGTGTGTAGGCTGACTGACAGTAACATCAACATACACTCATCACGTTCCTGGTCTAGTACCATTTCGATTAGTTTCGTGGGTTATTGGGACACTCGTCTTCGAGCAAGTGCTGCTTCCAGCCGCTCTTGCCTGGTGCTACGTCGTCGTGGCACAGTGGGCACCGATTTGCCTTTTTGGGGTGAGGTCGCGGAAGGCAGTCACCTGCGTTGACGTGCTTGTCATAAAACTTCGTCGTGATGGCCTCTCCGCATTGTGGGCATTCCTTGTGGTTCTTCTTCAGCTCGCATTCGGCCAATAGGTGCTCGTTCAGACCCGAGATTTCAATCACCTGGCCGCACATCTTGCACGGCGTGAGCATTTTACACGCTGCCCAGAAATGCTGGTCCAGCAAATCCGAGTCAAACTTCTCGTCCACCACTCCGCAAAACGGACATGTGTATTCATCGACCGACTCGTCATCGTCGTCATCACCATCCGCACTGGTGCCACCTGCATGGTCGTAGTCTCGCATCTCGTCTGGCAATCGTGCTCGTTGCTGCTGCTGCTGCTGCTGTCCATTGTTTCCTCGTGCTCTCGATGGCGCTGCCGGCTTTGACGCTTCACTTGCTGCCTCAAATGCAGCCTGATACTCTTCGAGTTGCTTTGGTCGAAGGGCCTTGAGATAACCTTCAATGTCGTCGCCTACAACTTCGTATAACGCAACAGTGATTTCCTTGGCAATATCTCGGATCTCGCGGTTTTGGTGCGCAAACGCATTACTATCCTCAAGAAAGCTTATAATCCCGCCCACTGAGTATTCACCCTCCGACTGAAGAGGAAACTTGACGATCAGGTCTTTGATAACCACAAGTCGTCCCAGCAGCAGCTTAAGTCCGAGTGGCTTCTTCGATCTCTTTGTCACGTGAGAGGTAACAAACTCCACACCCACGTTCTTGGCTCCTGACAACTTGAGCAACGCCGCTCCCGCCTCATCGCGAACTTTACCCTGCGGGTCACCCAGCTTGCTTACCAGCTGCGTCATGCTATTACCAAGCTGTCCAAATATCACACATTCCGGTCATTAGAATTTTGAATCAAGACCGATGGCTCGTGCGAATTGACTTACGATATGGCACATGTCATCGCGGCGGACACGAGCGCCAAATGCCATCATGCGGTCGAGCAGACGAAAAGAGGAAAGTGCTACTTGTGCAATGCGATCACCAGCACCACTCTGCACCAGAGTAGAACACACTTCTAGCGTTGACATTTGATCGGATCGCAGCTTGTCGAGGTCCATCGTGACTTTACGGATTGCCGCGTCTCGGTGGTTCCACAAGTTGCTGTAGAAACACCGCGTCAAAAACTCGCCGATTACTTCGATCATTTGCTCGCTCTCTTTGGCCAATGCCGCAGGAATCTCGTCTGGCTCGGGCAGGTTCTCTGCGTCGGGGATACCTCGAAACGGCGACTGCGCATTGCTTGGGCCTGCTTGTTCACCTTCATCGTCGTCGGTCTCCTCCTCAGTGTAACGAGCTGCATTTGGTTTCTGTCGCCTACGGCTCGGTGCGGACTGTTCTTCTTCATCATCTTCTTCAGCCTGCCGCGCGTTTTGCCTATACCCGTTATCCCTCCTTGCTGGTGGACCGTTGTCCTCTGGATACATATCGCGGGGCGAAAAGTTTGAAGAAGCCTGCACACCTTTTGTACCTGCGATTGCAGCTGCGCCTGCTCGTGGCAGCACTTGATTCCGTGTTGAACTCGTCGCCCTCGCCCCTGTTGATGGGGTGGGCGAAGTGCCAGACTGGTACGGCGAGTGAGAAGGTGAGTGTCCTGGCCCACGAAACCCTCCCGGTGCACTGACGCTGCTCCCAGTGGATGCACTAAACGGAAGAGGCAAAATTGGCATGGACTCGTTGCTGCCAACAGAAGCCTCAAGCATGTTGATCTCGTCTTTGATCTGCTTGGCCAAGTCGTAGTCTTCGTTCGCGACAGCCTCGCGCTTCTGCGCCTCCAACCGCGTCAGCTGCAGCCCAATGCTCTTGAGCTGCTCCTCCATTTGCTTGAGCCGCTTGGCCTGGTCGTAGTCCTCCTGTGCGACCGCCTGGTCCTTGGCCACCTGAATCTCTCGGATGCGTGCAGCCGTCTTGGCGTCAAAGCGCAGATCAAAGCTCAGATCGTCCGCCTTGGGACTCGCCGCTGGCTTGGGCACGGAACGCTGTGCCGGACGAGCGGGAGATCCATTGGCAGTCAGCATCTCGCCCGTCGACTGGCTCGGCAGCTCGTCAATCTGCTGCGGCGTCTCCAGCAACTCGCCACACAGGTTGACGGCCATGATCCCGACCTAAAACAGCGTCCACAGCAACAACAATGTGATAAGTCGATTTGGATGGGTGAAATCTTGAAAAAGAGGAAAACACACACACCTGGCTGTAAATGTTGCGTTCGTTAATGTAGCACTGGTGCAGGACGAGCTTGACCCAGGACGCCTGGTTGTCAATGTGCACCGTCTTGAGCTCTCTGGCCATGTAGTTGCTCTCGACATTGCTTTTCAGGGTCAGATACCTGCACCCAATTTTTTTTTTCCACAACCATTAGCGTCCGCAACAGTCAAAAATCACTGTGGAACGCCGTCCACACGCACCCGAGCCTCGTAAACTGCGCTTCTTCGAGCTCCGCGTCCTTGGACAGGAAGAGCTCGATCTTGGTCGCAATGTGCGTCTGGTGGGACAGCAGCTGCACCTGCGTGAGCCTGCAGGGCCCGTCGACGAGCTGCAGCACGAGCTCCTGCGGATACTCGCAGTTGCTGCGGGTCGGACGCGTCCGCAACCAACCGGCCGCAACCAAACACCACATGGAGGTCAGACGTCCGCCGTCCGCAATCAACTGTCCGCAACCAACCGTCCGCCACTTTGAGGACGGACGCGTACCGTGGCGTCATGAAGCCGCGGCTGGACGCCGCGTGCTCGTTCAGCTCCCGCGCCGGGAACGCCGCGTCCTCCCCCGAGCTCCGCGCCACGACGAACCGCAGCTTGCTCATGCTGAGATTCAAACAGTCGCTTTTTGTCCTGCAGCAGTACCGTAGCTTCCAGCCAAATCGTACCTAGCCGAGTGCGGACGGCAAGCAGTGACTGTGGCCGCGCGGCCGCAAAGGCCCCCATAAAGCCACGGAAACCACCGTCCGCAGCCGCCGTCCGCACGGCCGTCCGCAACCAAGCGTCCGCGTCCGCAACCAACTGGCCGGCGGCCCAATGGCGCGCAAGAACGTCATCACCGAGAGCAGCGACGAGTCGGACGGCGGGTCCGCGTCCGGGTCCGCGAGCTCGCGGTCGCGGTCGGGCTCTGGCTCGGGCAGTGGCTCGGACTCCGGCTCGGGGTCCGGCAGCGGATCGGGGTCCGGCAGCGGCTCGGACTCTGGCTCGGGGTCCGGTAGTGGATCGGGCTCAGGCTCTGGCTCTGGCTCTGGCTCTGGCTCTGGCAGCGGCTCGGGCAGCGGATCCGGGTCCGGCAGCGGCTCGGACGCGTCCACAGCGTCGTCCAATAAGAAGAAGCGCGGCAAGCGGCCGGCCAAGAAGGCGTCCGCGTCCGCGTCCGC
>JAASGX010000558.1:0-18350 GCA_023334415.1 Phytopythium chamaehyphon | reverse complement strand
GAGTTGATATGTTCATCGTTGTTGGTGAATCGCCACCTCCTTGCAATAGTGGTGGCCATCATTAGAATGGCGAAGACGAGGTTGCATTGAACTCAAAGTCTAATTCTTGGTACAGTAGTAGCTTGGGATGAATGATCTTCAGCTTGTCGGAAGATGATTCAGCTCTTTTGATCATCCACTTGTACTCTACTTCTAAAGCATTCTCATCGATCCTATTTTCATCATTGTGTTTGATCATTTTGCTGGAGCCTCAGAAGAACCTGGGGTCAAGCTCTGCACATACTCTTGCAAGGCCGAGCTATAAAATTATCTTCAATAACAATCCGATAAGTAAAACTCAGGGCCAATCGCGTATCCACGTATCGTAGCTACTGCACAGCACAACAGCACTGGGGCACTTGAGTGCAAGCGCTCGAAGTTGCGTGTGTCACCGTTTCTGTTCAAGATAGTGCCTCAACCAAAGCGCCTAAAGTACAACAACAATGAAATGTCAGTCAGACTGATGCTCGGTTTCCGTTCTCAGAGAAGGGTGGCCAAACGATCAGGCCTGAACAGACTTACATCGTACGCTCAAGTAGGATTTCCAGTGTACAGTAGTTCCACCTTCCGCTTCGAACGACCGAAAGAGGTATTATTTTTTGTCGTATTTGCTTACTGACAGAAAAAGATATTTTTCGTCTTGATTGATGTGTGCTCTGGCGGGCCAGGGCAGGCATTTGCAGTGCCAAACTGACTTGTTGATAGACAAAATGCAGCTAGCTGCACATTGAAGCTAACGTGGACGGAATGTAGCAATCTTTCATCCGGTAAACATGTATATGTTTGTTATTCAGTCTCCAACGTTTTCTTAGACCTCAAGGTTATCAACCTCCACCACATCGATTGGGCTAATGGTGGCAACATATCATCAGGAACACCATTTCAGCAAGTAGTTCAGGCAAAATATTCGTCCTACAGCGGTGTCAGCAACAATGGAGGACTACGAGGTATGCCGGAGCAAGCGCACCGATGTGGTCCAGAGTGGCGACAACAACGTGTGTCGATCTTTGGCTAGCTGGATGCCAAGACTCCCCAGCGAAATCTTCGAGCCTACGTATTGTGTGGGAAGCAGAAATTCACACTTTCATGTCATGCTTTGATATGCTTGATCAAGGATACGTTGAATTGAGCACCTTGTTATTATTGCCACTGTAAACGATACGCCGAGTATTAGCTGCGTATTCGTGTGACACTCTAAACGCTGCTTGCAGCAGCTTGGGGCTTTACCAAAACTGCAAGGACTGCAACACCGATCTGTCGATTCCTTCGATGGATCAATGGAGCGCTACCAATCTCAGCGTTAGAGGAAGAAATTTGACGTGAATTGCCGCAATCGTCGAGATTCCAGGCAGACCGTAAGTCACCAGCGAAGGACAGGCGCACAGCTAAGTATGATTCGAACAGCTAAGTCCTCGCGTCACGGTGATGCAGAGGCATTGCTCACATCGAAAGGCGAGGGTCCGGAGCACATCAAGCCAGGTCGTCACGTCGCGGGCGTCTGATAGTCCCGGTGGCGCAGTCTCACCTTTATCAAAGATTCTCCTTCTTCATCCTTGATGTATAACCCAGCAGCAGGGCAAAAAGATATTATCAGAACACTGTTGCGTGGCGTTGGAGCCCGTGAGCTGCACAAGCCCCAATCCCAACAGCAACAACAACGTGTCGGTCCGAAGGGCGTTTCGCGCTAGGTGGTCATGGTACGTGGCTGACTGCTCTCAGTTGCTAATTTTGTGCGTTGGTCGCCACGCTGGACACGTGTGTTTCGAAGGAATCCGGTCCAAAAGCGCCATGTCGGACTCTCCGGCACCGGTCAATGTCGTTGGAGCATCGGCAATGGCGAGAAGAGCACGGAGCTGGTCTATAAATGCTGCTCGCAGTGATGGAGGCCTATGGCACCGGTGCGCTGGCGTTACAAGCCAGACTTTCGATTCGAAGCTACTGGTCGCTGGCTCCGCTGAAGCTGGCGCTGCTGAGGCTCGGGGCGGAAAGAAGCGAGCGTAACGTCCCGCCATTGGTCTGCTTGAGTTCAACTCGTGTCTGTGAAACGACTCGGAGCTTCTCTACAGACAAACTGGCAGTGCTTTCTGTGCTTTCTGTGCTATGGGCGCCGGTTTTTCGGATCGGGGCTCGTCGTCGGGCTCATCAGTTCTCGAATTGCTCTGAACATCGCAGACCCCACCACACCATAGCGACCGGACTTCCATCCCTCGCAGGCAGACTTCCATACAGCCCTAGCACCACCCTGCTACTCTATCCTACACGACCCCAGCGCCGTACTTTTAGACCGATACCATGATGCAGTCAGCATCTGGCGCCCTCGTGGACTCCATCGACTCGCACGACAACAGCTCGATCGGTACAGCTACATTGCGGCAGCACCCTGCTGCAATTGCCGAGGAGTACTGGCGGCAGATGCTTCCTGATTCGTTGGTGCTGTCGGTGGACGTCGAGTCTGAGACCCCAGCTCAATGCAACAAGGACGCCAACGACGAGGACACCTCCGAGCCAGATGCCGATGAGGGTGCAAATGCAACAGCATTCGAGCCTTCGCGAGAGCCGTGCTCTGGTGACATTCCGTGGGCCGACCTCGTCTTTTGGCTCGGCGACGCCGCTACGGGCCGAGTGGAAGCGTGCTCTTGTGCTTCGTGCTGGAAAGAGTGGCAGCGAGCTCGAGTGCAGCGTCGCCAGCGACACAAGTCCGCCTACAGTCCGTACGGAAGACTGTCGTCCAAGATCCCCGTCATCAACCTCCCTCGTATCGAGGGCGTGAACTGAAAGCAGCACGAAGCTTATGGCTTTTTGCTCATGTGCGATGCAAAGTTTTGAGTTGATAAGTTATGAATGTAAAGATCATACTGCCTGTAGGCACATGTTAGCACTACGTTTCCTACTTCTCGATCGCTTGTGCTTGGCCCGTGACGACCCATCAGCGCGAGCTGGAGACGGAGCCGACAATGCTGCTCAACGGGGTTTTGATCGACGGCACGAAGATGCTGCATTGTAGGATCAGCAGGGTCCATAGGATAGTACTCGCGAGGTGGCTCGGCGTCTGCTTGCCGTTGTTCTTGAATCGGAGGTGTTGTCGCACAGCACGCGCGAGTGGAATGGCTGCATGGCCACTGGTGCAGTCACCACCACCTCGGACGGTATGCACGTCTGGCCGAGAATGAGTAGGTAGTTCAAGATCGGGCACTCGCTCTCGTGCTGGGGCGAAGAGTTGAGCAGGACCTTGTCGCGGCCGAAACTGCAGGTAGCCGCTCAGGCCGATGATCTCGTACAGCACAAATGCTGTTGCATTGCATGAGACTCTCGTACGTCTCGGCGTAGTTGTCGGCTGCGAGGTCGCTCGCCGTGAGCAGCAGGCGTGCCGAGTAGATGGCGAACATGACGGTGTTGCCGAGCAGCCAGGCGCTGCTGGAGACGGCGAATGGCACGGTTCAGGTCGGTCAGAACGTCCCTAGCGCTCGAGCTCGAGCTCTTGTGTTGCGAGCAGAAGATATGGTAACACTCCGTGGAGTTCCTGCACCTTGGCATTGAAGACCCTGCGTCGACTCGGCAAAGCCGACGTGCTACTGGATGGGCTGAGGATTCAGGTTTTGCGGCATTGCTTGTTGGTGGAGTTGCGTGCGTGGTCGCCAGGAAGCACCCAAACACGGTCATCAAGGACACTCAGGATCTTGGTCAATCGAAGCCCAGGATTCTAGGTCGAGTCTTTCATGAAGATCATTTTTGTTGGTGATATCGCCTCCACAACGGTGATGCACGCAGCCCTCGCAGAAAAGGCGAAGCAGTACTCTTCGTAACAGTACTTGAAAAAGCGGTCAAGAGCACGCCTTGGGCGGGCACCTACATGTAGACCCACTGTCGGTTGCCTTCAACTTCAAGTCGCTGCAAGCCGATTGCAAGTCTATCCCTCGGTTGAGTGACATTGAAGGTGCCAAAAACTTCCACGTCGAAGTGGGCATGGCGATCAGTCGACAGCATACGAAAACCAAGTCAAGAGAAGAGTTGAGGCGCGGTCTCATCAATACACTTTCCCGCTTTCGTGTGCGTTTTCCTTGACTTTTGAGACTGAAGCATGACTCCCAGCTCTCTCTTCATCAAATAGGTTGGAAAAGTGGATCCACATCATTCATGAGATCTGCTTTGGTTTCCTTTGCCTTGGCAGATACACAAGCGAGTGTATCTTTTGGGTCGGACACTTTTTGCTGCTTGCTTGCGTGGCGTGCAGCTGATGCGGCGACTGGTTCTGGAAGGCTCGACGCAGGCGGGAGGAGAGGGCGGGCTGATGGTTTATGTCCAGTTTTCGTTCGGTCTCTGCAAGTTGGTGCCAGGGCGGGAATATGAGCATCTCCAGTCGCGAATGCCGGAATGCTGATATTTGGTTCGCTGTAAATGTGCTTTAAGATCTTTGATTGGCTGAAAAAAATCCTCGTGCAAACAGAGACACGACTTGGAAGCTTTTTCCCCCATCGGATTCGACGGTTCGCTTCAACCTCGCGCAGAGCCCGGGCGGCTGCACCTGCAGCCTGGCAGTGTGAATGAATTCTGTGCGGGATCCTTGGCACTTTTACAGGTGTACACATGCACCTGGGAGGGTCTCAGCGATCTAGCAATCACCCAATCCCTCCCGGTACTTTGAGGGGAAGCCGTGAATTTTCCTGGGGCTGTGATTTTTATTTTGTTT
This sequence comes from Phytopythium chamaehyphon, assembly GCA_023334415.1. Lineage (NCBI taxonomy): Eukaryota > Oomycota > Peronosporomycetes > Pythiales > Pythiaceae > Phytopythium > Phytopythium chamaehyphon. The sequence goes on along the minus strand of JAASGX010000558.1, from coordinate 13,624 downwards.
CTTGCCGCTTGACATGTCAAACCAGTAAGCAAACCTAGAATTATCTATGGAGTAGGGACACGAGTCGCGGAGTTCGAAGAATTTGGACGAGAGATTGTTGGCGAGGCAACTAATAAACTCGCCAACCTTGTCCAATGTGGCAGCAATAGTCGTGTCTCGCGACAGTCGTTCGTTCAGTGAACGCGGTTGACAATCTTTTCTGTTTCTTTTTTGTTGAAGTTGCATACGTGCAGCGCCGGGGCTGGCGACTGGATTTCCGGCCAATCAGCGCGCTCGCCCGCCGCTCACCACTCAAACGATACCTTACCGTCACTTCAACACCGCTTCGACTTGAAGTTTGTATACTTCGGGTGCACTGGGCGTTTGTATTGAAGCGACGGTGCGCGCTTCCCCGCCACATACAAACGCCAAGTCTATCGTCGCCTGGTCGTGTTCTTGCAGCCACCTGGCCGAAAGACCTGAGGTACAGTGCCAGGCTTTTTCACCTCACTTTGCCTTTAGTAGACTCCAGCTCCAAGCCCCAAGCCCCAAGCCCCAAGCTACAAGCCTAGAGCGCCTGTCGCCGTCATGGACATGAAGTCGCTGATCCACCAGCCTACGCAGGCGCCACCAGGGCCCGCGCAGGCCTCGAACCTCCCGGGGCTACGAGCGCAGTTCCCCAGCGTTCGATTGCCGCTTCTCCGGCCTCCAACGGAGCCGCCTGTCGCCCCCAGTGGCGTCCCCAGTGCTGGCGTTCAAGACGCGCGGCGCTCGCCGCCGCTGGCCCCGCTGCGCTTCATCATCCCGTCGACGTCGTCCTCGTCATCGGCTGCTGCTCCGTCGACGTCGATGGCTTCGGTCGCGTCGACGGCTTCGACGTTCGCCAACTCGTACGGCCGCGACCTGGACGCCGCGCGGCTGCTGTACAACTCGCAGGCCAGCGGCGTTAGTGAAGCGTACGTGATGGACGGGCTCAAGATGGAGGCCATGATGGAGGACGAGGCCACGGCCGCCAAGCTCAAGCAGATGAAGAAGGCCACGGCGCCCAAGCGCACGCGGCAGCCCAAGATGACGAACCGGTCGACCAAGAGCAAGGCCCGCCCGGGGCTGCGCAAGGGCAAGTGGACCGAGGAGGAGTCGCGCTATGCTGGACAGCTGACGAGCTACTTCAAGGAGGGCCTGCTCCCCATCGAGCGGGGCACCATGCTGCGGCTGTACCTGTCGCAGAAGCTCAACTGCGAGCCCATGCGCATCACCAAGAAGTTCACTGGAGGAGAGTGCATCGGCAAGCAGGTCTTCCGGCCGGCCACGCCCACGCCCGACTCGCGCGTGCGCATGATGCAGGCCCAGCTAGAGCTCGTGGCCCTCGAGGCTGCGTTCATCAAGCGGCTCAAGGAGAACCGGGAAGAGACCCCGGCCGCCATCGAGGAGCTCGAGGCCAACGCCGCCTCGAGCGCCCTCGTCACCAGCAACATGCACGCAGCCTTCGACCGGTCCGGCCAGTACCGGCTGGACCGGAACGAGTACCGCCTCGACCAGGCTCACTCGGGCCAAGGTGACGTGGACGACGCAGGGGCGGTCGGCCTTCTCCTGGACTTTTTCTACAAGGCGAACCGGAATGACAAGGAGAACGACGGCAAGAAGGCCTCGGCACACAACCCGCAGCCTGCTCGGCCGTCCTCCATGCCGTCGTCTCTGTCGTCGTCGCCGATCAAGAAGGAGGTCGTCGAGTCGGACGAGAACGAGAACGAGAACAAGGACCCGGTCGAGAACTCGCCGACCAAGCGGATCCGCGCGCTGTCGATCAGCAATTTCCCCAACGACCCGGCGGCGGCCAAGCGCTCGCGCGTGGGCTCGTTCACAGTGTGCGCGTGAGCTCGTGTGTCCCAACACAACGCACGCACTCGACGACGTGCTGAAGATTTATCTATGAAGATGATGTCGGACTTTATGGTATTGCTACTACTAGAGTCGCCCCGAGTTTTTGAGGCTCATGTGCGGGGCGCAACGCATAGGATCGGTAGATAGAAGAACAATATACAACATCACATCCGCCCATGAGCCCATATCCAAAAGCAACTGCGTTTGAAAAGATGAGGAATGCCAGAGACCATGACGAGCGAACTCGCATCCTACCTACAGTACACTACCAGCTCAGCTGACATTGAAGTCACATCACGAAGTCGTTTGCGCAACTACGTTGAAGTCCGTTCTGTTGCGCGAAGGTCGCTCCAAAAGAGCCCATGCGTCACGTCGGCAAAGATTGCTTTTCCCCTCGCTCACATACAAAAACCAAGTCAGTTGCACCTTCTCGAGTCCTCCATCATCATGGACCCGCTGCGGGCGTCGCTGCTGGCCGACGAGGGCGCCGCTGCTCGTTACTCGGCTGCGTCTCCAACCCAAGCTCTCATGCCGTGGCTGTATGAGTCCAACGCGCCACCGTCCAAGCTCAAAGCCCAGGACGCGCCGCCCCCGCCACCGACGCAGCTTGTGGCAGGAGCGCAGGAGCTCAAGGAGACCCGAGCCAGGCTAGAGGCGCCGCCGCACGCGCTACTGGGCGAGTGGCGTGCCACGGCCATCTGCGGGAACGACATCCTGGCTAGCGTGCTCTACTCGACGGGGCTCGTGGCCGCCAAGGCCGGAAAGCTGACTCCGTTCGCCCAGGCGCTCGTTTCGGCCGTGCTGTATTGTTTCCGAGCCATTTACGAGGAAGCCGTGACTGCAGTGCCGCTCAACGGAGGCTCCTACAATGTTTTGCTGAATTCTACGTCCAAGAGGGTTGCTGCCGTGGCTGCAGCACTGGGGATCATTTCGTACCTGGCTACGGGAGTGGTGTCGGCTACGTCGGCGCTGCACTACTTGAATTCGACCAACTTTGTCTCGGCGTCGATTGTTCCCGGGTCGGTGGGGCTGCTGTTTGCATTTGCAGTGCTATCGCTGATTGGTATTGGAGAGAGCGCGGCCGTGGCGCTCGTGATCTTTGTGGCACATGTGATCACGCTCGCGTTGCTGGCGGCGTGCTCCATCTACTTTGTCGTGGCGCACGACCAAGGACAGACTTTTATTGCCAACTGGCACATGCCGCTGCCGTCCGTGCAAATCGCGGCCCCCGACCCGGACCTGCTCAACGCTTCAATGGTGAATGATACGTTGCTCGGCACGAGTGAGGCAGCTCTGCTGACGAACGCCACTTTCATTGCAGACGAGGACAAGATGCTGCACGGCACTGTCTTCACCGCGCTCTTCTTTGGCTTCGCCTCGGCCATGCTTGGCATCACAGGCTTCGAGACCTCGGCCCAGTTTGTGGAGCAGCAAAAGCCGGGCGTGTTCCGGAAGACGCTGCGCAACATGTGGGCGCTCGCTACGCTCTTCAACGTGTCGCTATCGGTGCTAGCGCTTGCTGTGCTCCCTCTCGACGTTATCTATGGTGGCGATGCCGCTACTTTAGAGAGCAAAGGGAACGATGTCGTGCTGGCTGAGATGGCACGGAAAGCTGCAGGCGAGTGGCTTGCTCGATGGGTATCTCTGGACGCGTTCATTGTGCTCGCTGGCGGAGTTCTTACGTCCTATGTGGGAATCACTGGACTCGTTCGACGGCTTTCGGGTGACCGCGTGCTGCCAGCTTTTCTGGCCAACACAAACTCGTGGCGGGGCACGAACCACAACATCATTCTGCTTTTCTTCGTCGCTCAGGCGAGTTTGGTTGTGTGGCTGGATGCTGACTCATCTGCGTTGGCAGGAGTTTTCACCCTCGCATTCCTTGCAGTGATGGCGTTGTTCGCTGCCGGTTGCATGCTGCTAAAGCTGAAGCGTGACGAGATTCCTCGAGATGTGAGAGCATCGTGGGCAAGTTGCATCATCGGACTTGCCATGGTGCTCGCGGGTTTGGCAGGGAATTTGCTGTCGAACCCATCGATCTTCTCGTACTTTGCGCTGTACTTCTCGGCGCTCGCTGGAGTAATGCTGCTCATGCTGGAGCGCGTGACGCTGCTACGGGTACTCCTGCATATTCTACGCCGCGTTTGTCCCTCAAGAACTGCCAGGAAGAAGTCGAGCGGCAAGTGGTTCGACTGTTTCCGCCGAGGAGTGGCGACCGAGACTCCGATCGAACAGCAGCAGCAGAGCGAAAAGCTCGTGAAGCGGGAGGAGGAAGAGAAGGAGGAAGGCGAGGACGTGCCATATTACCGCAGCACAGGCGCCGTTGGCGGGCAGACAATCGCAGCCGTGCTGCGCGCGATTCATCTGCCACCCATCGTGTTCTTTTGCAAGCGACCTGAGCTCGCTGTGCTCAACAAGGCCGTGCTGTACGTCCGCAAGAACGAGCAGACCCACAAATTGAGGGTCGTGCACGTCCGCGCGTCCGACGAAGTAGACGACGACAGGTCGAGTCGGAACAGCACCCACGAAGCTATCGAGGTGGACTCCAAGAGCGAGGACCAAGTCGTCGAGGAGCTGCGAGCCATGGTCGCCGTGCTCGACCGCATGTACCCCAAGCTGCGCATTGAGCTAGTGGACGTGCGAGCCCCAGGCGGCCGCTTCGACCAGGCCCTCGTCTCGTGGCTCTCGACCGAGATGGGCGTCCCCGCCAACATGATGTTCATCCGCCAGCCGGGCTGCGCGCGCATCCACCGCGTCGCTGCCCTCGGCGTGCGTGTCATCACCGGTTGAGCCCATGTAGGTAATTAGAGTTGATAGAGCTGTAAAAAAGTGGATATCATCCGGGTCATTCCGCAACCCAGAGCAGAGCAAGCGAGTCGTCTCGAGGCCAACATGGAGTACGCCAAGAGCGTGGTAAGTCTCTGCTTTTCTGTGGGCATTGGCGCGCTTGGGGCGTTCGACTCACCCGTCACTTTGCCTGTGGACTCTTTAGCACCACGCGCTGCGTCCGCGGTCGCTTTTTGCGGCGCTCGTGCCTGTCGGCATCTCGCTCAGCCTGCTGCGCATTTCCCACGGTGAGAGATCGCGGTCTTCCTCGCAGTTGTTTGTTGGTTTTTGAGCTCTTGGCTGACTTTGGGGGGAATCCTACAGACATTTCGCTGCTGCGGGTGGATGTCGCCGCTGTAGTTGTGTTCGCGGTGCTCGTGCAGCTCCTCGCGAACCTCAATGCCGTCTACAGCTCGTTTCGTCGGTCGCTGAGGCCTGTCACGACCGTGGCCAAGCCCGAAGATCATCACGGACACAGCCATGGACCTGCATCCCAGCCCAAGATCGTCATCAAGTGCGTACGCGAGACATTATTGACAGGATGCCGTGCCATGCTGACCAATCTGTGCCACCTACAGCCTCCTCTCGCAGACGCAGGTGCAACGGTGGTCGTACCTCTTCTTCGTGCTGCTGCTCGCCGTCCCGCTCAGCGTTCACTACACGGAGGGGAAGTCTCTCACAGCTACCGGAGGGGCTCTGCTCGTCGCTGTTACTGCCCTCGTGTACTCTCGGCGTCAATCTGCGACGTTGCTGCCGCCAGTCAAGTCTCGCAAAGCCCCACCTCCCTCCAGGTTTTTGCTGCCTTGGTCGATCCCCGGGCTGGAAGAGGCTGTGGTTGCTACTGCTATCGGCCCGTTGGCAATCCTAGGGACGCATTTCTACATTGTTGACTACCCCATCGAGTCACCTTTGTCGGTGCTCAAGGTGCTTCCGGTCCCCGCTGTGCTGTACTCAATCGCCGTCATGAACTTCGCATGGGCGTACCTAATCGTCTCGAGCTGCAAAGACGCACCGTTCGCGCGCATGATGTCGGGCCCAGCCTCAACGGCATCGATTAGCCTCCGTCTAGGGTTCAAGGCCAGCTTCCAACTATTCCTCCTGCTTCTCGTCAGCAGCTATGCCCTTGTGAGCTTCTTCGCGCTTATGATGGGACACCTGCCAAACGTGTTGCTGCTGGTGACGCTGGAAAAGGTGAAGGACATCAGCGACACGTTCCGTGAAGAACAATTGCACGATTTGCCCGATCGCGTTGCCAAGCTTGGTGGCCTCTTGGGTGTCGCGATCATCGTCTCCATCAATCTGAGTGCTGCCCTGATCCTCGGGAAGTGATCAACCGTGCAGGACAAGATAGCAATCTCAATGGAAGGCAAACTTTGATTGAGGATAGTTCTGAACTAGAAAAGTCAAGACTTTGATACAGAATGGAAACATTGGCTTCATCATGGAGTTGACGCGTCGCTACGTCTCTCACGCCTTGCCGAACTTTTCCACAACAGGCGGAAGAACGCCCTTGCCACCGTGAATGACACCCGAGCCGGTTTTGGTGGAGCCGAGGAGCCTGGTGAAGTTCCGGAACTCTTTGATGCTGAGGACCCAAACCCAAAGCCTTTGCTGCTGCTCGGGGGAGTAGCATCCACGTTGTCATCATCGTTCTCCTTGACAGCGGCCGCAACGTTGCTGATGCGGTCGATAAGCCAGCTGTGCCACTCGAGAAAGGGGACATCCTTTTGCACAATCTCGCGATACCACATGTCGATCGTGAAGCGGCTCGATGTGCTGAAGCAGCGCTCGTGGAGCTTGTTCTCATGAATGATGCTGAGAGCTGTCAAATGGAAGTAGTGGTGCAACTTTGTGTGCGTCTCGACGTCTGTAGGAGTCAGCTCGTGACGCTCTCCATCAGGCGAGACACTTGTAGAAGGGAATGCCGAGTAGGATCCACTGGCAGCGATAGTGGAAGCCCTCCGCCTCCGCATGCTGCTTTGAGTGCGCATCAACGGCTTTTTGTTCACCGTGACTTCAGGCTTGCTCTCTGCTGTGACTTCAGGCTTGCTCTCTAGTTTTGACTCGACGCGTACAGCTTCGCCTTCCTCCTCTTCTTCATCGTCCTCATCTTCGTCGTCATCCTCCGTATCCATGTCCACGACGGCCTCGGAGAAGTACGACACATGCTCTAGCAGCGAGAGCTCGCGCTGAATCCGAGTGCTCTTGGCCTCAGCGGTAAGCAGCGCTTCTCGGAGCGAGCTATTGTCCACTCGCAACGCCGCCAGTTCATCCCCAAGCTGAGCGACCTCTTTCTCCTTCTCAGCAAGTCGAGCCGCCTCCTGTTCCTGCAGCTTCATCCTCCTCTTGGCGTCGGCTTCCAGCTGCGAAATCGTGCGCAGCAGCCTGGCCTGGTCCTGCTCCAGCCTCTCAGCCATCTCAAGGCTCCTTTGAGCAGCCACGGCCTCGCTCACGTGAGCCTGCTCCTGTTCCCGCATGGCCGCCGCCTTCCACGCCCTCAGCGCCGCGATCGTGGCCTTCTGGGCCTCTTTCTCCTCCTCCAGCTCCTCAATCTGCTGTTCCAGCGTCACGAGCATGGCTGCAGCCTGCTCGTCCTTCTTGACAGCTCTGGAGTCGCTGGCAGCCAGCAGATCCAGCTTCTCACACAGTGCGGCCATGTCATCTTCAGCCCTCGCAACTCGTCGCTTCCAGTGCTCCAGCTCCAGCAGCGCGTGCTCATGACGGCGACGGAAGGCGTCGCGCTCGGCTCCAAGCTCGTCCGTCTCGGTCTCCAGCCGGATCTGCAGCGTCGCCACCTGCAGCTGCAGCTCCTCGTTGGCCTCGAGCAGCGCCAGCCCATACTCGGCCGCCTGCCTCAGCTCCTAGCCCCGCATACCCGTTAGGGCCAAACGCAGTCTTAAGCCTTAAATGAACCTCTAAAAGCGCCGCACCGAGTCGCGCTTCTCGAGCTGCCGCGAGACCTTGGCGAGCCGCGGCTCGACGGCGATCATCCCGTCCTCGCTAGTGATGGCATGGAAAACATGTCGTTAGACCCTATTTGAGCCTTAAAATGAGAGTTAAACGACTTCACCTGACAACGAGGTCCTCGTCGACCGCTGGGTCTTCGGCGCGGGCCTTGAGCGCCGCCGCGTGCGTCCGCTGGTTGCTCTCGGCGTCGATAGCGGTGCGGATTGGGCCCATGGAGCTTGGGAGATCGCCCTGGAAGGCGCAAGTGGCCTGCCTGATTATGAAGGGGCGGGATGGAGCTTTGTATGGGAAATGTATGGGATGATGATTTTTGGCCAAAAAGGCGAGGAATCCCATAACATTGGGCGGCCAATCAGGACGAGGACGGGGTAGGGATCTTCAAGGACGGACAGAAATTGAGGCGGACTGGATACTCACTCCTATTTGCAGTCAGCACTTTCAGATTGATGTGATGTCATCGGCTTTGGAGTACTACGGGCTCAACGAATGTGCACACTTGGGTTTTTGATGTGGGGCCTAGAGATGCCTTCGGGGCGTTGGTGATCCTGGTAACAACTGAAGATTGGTATTGCATTGCCCCCAATTTCCTCGAGCATCCAAAAAGCTTTGCAAGTGGTTCCTCAATGAGATAAAGGGGGATCGTTGATATTCGCGGTGTATTCGTCGAAAACTTCCTTTTCGAGGATTGGAGCGCCTCGCACTTCCGTCAGTTGCTAAAGGTGAGTTTGACTTTGATCGACGCAAGTTCACGACAAAGGTTGAGGTGAGATATTATCTCACTTCGGCCAAGTGGTGAGGGGAGCTGGACGGACAACTGTATTCGCGTCGAGTTGTCGAGACGAAAACTGAGTGCGCCAATTTTTCCGGTCTGCGATTCTCTTTGTGTTTTTCAAATGGTGTTGTGGTGGTGCTGATGGTGACTGCAACATGAAACCGAGGAAGTAAGCTGCGGGTGGGAGGAAGAAACCAACTTTAGAGCAGCAATTACTGGTCGTGGCACACATCAAGGCTCATACAGCGGAATGATGAATTCAAAGGCTAACTTATACTTTTCTACATGGGGATGGCATATTTATAATCGGAGGCAGTAGCGGCAGACCCCTCCTTCGTGGGCCGCGGATTCCACGGAACTTCCTGCTCCGTTCAGCAAGACATTGTTTGCAGCCACGTGCTGCAAGTGGCGGATGCGAGTCGTCAGCATTGGGTGGGTCGTGTCGCCGAGATAGTTGCCGGCCTCGGTGATCATCCGAGTGTTGAGAATGCTGCGCATCTCGCAGTTGCGCGCGAGCTTTCGCTGGAAGCAGTCGATTCCCCCGAGCGCATATCCCTGCTGCGCCGCAGCGTGGTCCGACTCGTGCTCAAGTCGCCACGATAGCAACGTGTTTCCTCCAAGGATCACAGCAATGCCAACAGCTCCTGCGACCAGTTTGTTGGGAATGTTGCGGATCGCAACATTGCTCAGTACGAGCGACAGCGGCAAGAAGGCGTTCGAAAACAGCGCGTGGTTCTTGGCAATGTGGGTGCTTTCGTGGGCGAGCACAAAGTTGATCTCGTCGACCGTGGGAATGTTGCGGTATTTTTCTCGGAGCGCTGGTGATGCGTGGAAAGCGTCGTAGAGCTCGGCAGGCAACACGATGCAGGCTCCTCGCTTGGCAATTGTGGCGTTGGTTCCCAAAGCAGCACCGGTGGAGTCTTCGCTGATGCGGATCGAGAGCTTCTCCGGGTGGTTGACGCCCATGCGGGCCGCGACCGAGCGCACATTGATGGCGAACGGGTCCTTGCGGTCGACCTCGATCGAGTCGAGTCCGTCAGCCAAGCGAAGCGAGTAGTTGCTCGTGGGCTCGGCCACTGGGTACGAAGTGTACGCGTAGATGAAGAGCGCCGAGGCGCCCACCAACCGCTTCGAGTAGATTGCAGCCGACATGACTTGACGTGCCTTGGCCCAATCGAATTGGTAAATGCGCCTCCATAGCTTCTGCTGCTGCGTTCCGTGGGTCATATTGCCGATCTTCCGTGTCTATGCCGACACCTTCGTCGTGTCTTTTGCGCCTGACCAATTGAACTAGTAGTGGTGATACTTTCACGAGTGGATTGGCTTGATGCTTGACTTTGTGTCGGTGGTAGCGAGACGCGGAATGTTGTAACGGATTTGACAATTGGCAGAGTGGGATTGCTGCGTGTCTTGTCGGCTGAAGTTGGCGAGTCAGGCGTGGCTGAAGGCTTCGAAATCGACTGATAATGAGGCGTTGAGCCTGCAAGTTGGTGATGGAAGAGCAGACAGCGAGGCCTCGACGTCTCGACTCGGAGCTGCTCGAGTTGGAATGGACTGGACAGCGGTCGACTCGACGTACGTGGCGTGCAGCCAATCGTGGCGGAGTGTCGCGCGGTGCACGTTTTGGCGAAACCAGACGTTATGGACCGAATGGTACGCAATTTATAGATATGCTATTGGCTGAAAGTGATTGAATAGTTGATTTTTATTGGTGAATAATTTGATTATGAGACAATGCTGACTTAATATGATATTATATGGTTTAACTTGCGACTTGTCGTGAGTAGCGAATTGTATTTCGTGGCGCGATTCCGTCCTATACTGGAGCCGGTATTATCCACCACGGGCAACTTGGTGTTGACGACGGCAAGCGCTGTCGAGCCATCACTTTGAAAGGATTGTTCATCATAGATTAACGGTACGCAAGACTTCAGGAACGAAAACCTGCCTGCACCACAGCTTGTTGACGCCTGGCATCAATGGAATGCACTTACGTAAGCTAAAGCAAAAAGTCTGGTCATTGTGAACGAAAACCTCTCCACATCATGTCATGATGATGTTTAGGAACATCCTAGCAAGAAAAAATAAAGCTTACAATCTCAAGCATAGCGCTGGCACAGCCACAACTGGGTTAACGAGCACGAAGTCTGGTCATCTTGAACGAAAACCTCTCCACATCATGCCACGATGATGTCCAGGAACTCCTAGCAGGAAAAGATAAAGTTTATGCCTCATTCATAGCGCTGGAGCAGCCACGATCGGGTTCACGAGTTTGCCGATGCGTTCGATCTCGACCTCGATCGAGTCCCCAGGCTTCAAGTACACCGGCGGACTTCGCGTGAACCCAACGCCCTGTAGAACACAACAATCTTAAAGTTTAGCATTTCTCCCCAATTTTTCCCTCGAGATATTCAGGAACCCCCACGCACCTCTGGCGTTCCGGTGATGATGACCGTGCCGCGCAGCAGCGTTACGTCCTGCGATAGCTGGCTGATGAGCTGCGCGACCGAGAAAATCATGTCCCCCGTGTTGGACTGCTGCATGACCTCCCCGTTCAACCGGGTCGAGATGGCGAGCGTCTGCGGGTCCGGGATGGCCTCGGGCGTGACGAGCACAGGCCCAAGCGGGCAGAAAGTGTCAAATGTCTTGGCTCGGCACCACTGGCCGCCGCCTCGCTTTCCTTGCCACCGGCGAGCCGAAATGTCGTTGGCGCAGGTATAGCCACCAACATACTTGAGTGCTTCGTCCTCGCTCACGTCTCGACACTCCTCCTTGAGCACAACCGCCAGTTCGCACTCGTAGTCGACCTCAGGCGGGTCGGCTGCGATTTTCGGGATTACCACGGGTCCATAAGGGTGCTGCACCGTGTTGACGCCCTTGGTAAACAGCACGGCGAACTTTGGCTCGGGCATGTTGGTTTCGAGCGCGTGCTTGCGGTAGTTGAGCCCAATGCACAAAATCTGCGACGGCTCGACCGGAGCCAGCAGCTTGGCCACTTCGGCCTGCTCGCCCGTGAATTTCCGTGAACCGAGCGGATCGTCATTTTCCACCAGCCAAACAATCGACGACGAGTCTCCGATTGCGTCCTGCTGGCCGCAACGAGTCACGCCGGACGCGTCTTGGAATCGAATGAGATGCGTCGCGAGACCTTCGGGGCGAGTCGAAAAGCGAGCAGAGCGAGCGAGCGCCAAGAGAGGACGAGAGCTCAAAGTCCGCCGCATCATGATGGTGATCAGCAAAGTGAGACCGAGTCTTTGGTAATGACGACGTGGTCCACACTGCCAGTTGAAGTTGTGCTCAACCAGCCAAATGCGCAAGGTCGACTAGCTGAAAATGGGGAAGAGCATTGCTGAAGCAGTATTTGTAAGCTGCTTGGTGCGTGGAGGATGAGGATGCGAGGCCTCAGTTTGGTGGGATTTGTTTTTGTTGGCATGAAGTCGCTAGTGGCGGAATGGATGCTGATTTTTTAGGAATATCTTTGTGGTAGTGGAAACAAAGTCTTTCGCTTCAGTCGAGTTCACGATCGATAAAAGTCGTGAGGGTTTGTGTATTGCATACCGAGTCAAAAGGCATGTGGACGCATCGATCACTGGCGTTGCGGGCGGATAACCTCGTCGGGGGTGACGACGATGTCCATGAGGCGGTCGTGATTGTCCATCGGCACACTCTCTATTAGCTGCGGCGCCACGCAAATTCCCTGCTCGTCAACAATTCAACCGTCACCGTAAGTCACCTCCTGTCATTTCAACTACTATACAGGCCAGTAGCTCAACACAGCACATACGATCAGCGTGGGCATCGGACGACGGTTGTCTTCGTAGTACTCTTCGAGTCGGCGAAGGAAGCAGTCTGCTCACCATCTCAAGTCAGCAACCGCAATTCACATTTTTCACCACGAGGACATTCTCCCCCACCATAGTAAGCCTTGCCGTGGCCAAGTCGTCCGCCAGCGCGGTCGAACGCAACGCCCGGGAGCACAACAACGTCCAAATCCAGCGAATCAATCGCGTCACTGCGCGGAGTCCCATCCGATCCCACAAGCGGCGGGTCCGGAATCTTCCACTTGTCCTGCAAACATCATCACCACCAAAACCCAAAAAATCCACAACAACATGTAAGCTAAACTGCACGACACATCCATGATAATCCCAAGAAAACAGGGGAAGAAGAAGGAGAAAACAAAATCTTCATCACCTTGGGAAAGTTGGCAATGTCATTCTCGGACAATGCGTGCACCATCTTGAGGTCATCGGCCGTCCTGCCCAGAATCTTGGGCACGTAAACTTTCTTGCCAGCTTTAAAGGACTCGCTCAGGATCTGCGTCGTCTCGGCCTCGCGAGGCATGTGAAGGTACACGCTGAGCGCCTTGGCGGCCGAGAACTCGGGCAGCTGGGCCACGCGCTGGGCCACGCGCTGGCTTTGCGCCGACAGCTCGGCGAGCTCCGCGGCTCGCAGCGCCGCCGCCACCTGCGCTCGTAGCGTCTTCTTGAGCGCGTCCATGTCGTTTCCAGTATGGCGGAGGGCCGCGGTGGAGTCGCCCATGAGTGCGCCGGACACGCAATAAAGCTGCTGCTTTTGAAAGAGTCTGCATAGACAAAACCACCTGGGATTGTTTTTGGCAGGGTTATCAATGATTTCAAGGTGCGTGCATAATTGTCTCTGCTGGTGGTGCAGCACGTGCGTTTGCATGGTTGCATATGGTTGTGGTGGTAGCAAGGAGGACAGGAAATGAGGAAGGTGATGAAGGTGATGGAGGTGATGAAGGTGATGAAAGTGGTTTGACATGGATAACGCAAAAGTTATGATGCAATATGTTTGGAGGTCTACTGAAAATGAAAAACGCATGAACTAGTCGTCCGTGTTCATGGCGCCATGATGCGAATCAACTGTTGCGAGCTGATTCAGATGCAAGGCAGCGATATCCCAGCGACTCGTAGAGCTCCCATAAGCAAAGCTGAACGGCGGCACATACGCTGGAGCCTCCCAATCGATTTCGCTTTCAGCAGCATCGTCCAGCGCATCAACAGAAGCTTGGGCAGAGATCGAGGCGCTATCTAGCGCATCTTGCAGCGGTAGTTTGATGAATGCCCGATCTCGAACGCGCCACGGATTTGACCCCATCGATCCGTCAGCACCGGTGCAAGTGGGAACTCTCGCACATTGTTCGCTCGATCGCCAGACATGAACTCGCGCTGACGAATG
>JAASGX010000557.1:0-18353 GCA_023334415.1 Phytopythium chamaehyphon | reverse complement strand
GACTCGCACAGTGTACGCAAATGCAGCACTTGCCTCTCGTTGAACAGTTGAGAACACCTGGGCCAGGGATCGTGCACAGAGTCCACGATCTTCAAATTTCCTAGCGCCTCCACCAGACATCGTGTACGTCTTGCCTGCTCCTGTTTGCGTAGATGGCAACTTCGGCTGCTGCAGCACACGAATCTCCCAGAAACCACGAAGCCACAAGGATTATATTATGGCTACTTACGCGATGATGGCACTTGATCATCGGCCTCTACACTTGAGAATGCGTAACGCAGTAAGTTTTCATCACGCTCGCTCGCGAAATCGGTATCTGCTCATTCACTAACAGCTACCGTTGGCCCTATCTGCGTGACCTTGCTCTCCAACGTGACGGCCGCTCCTAGCTCTTGAGTTTCATGAGCAGAAGGCCGCTTCTTGGCTTTGCGTTGTTGGGGAGGGATCTTCAAGTATTCTTCCTCGCTCGACAAGATCTTCTTCAACGTTGGTGTGGTTGGTGGCTTGGATAGGTCGAACGTCTCTGCAGCATAGCGTCCAAGCTGGTCGAGCGGCTCTTCTTGGTGGGTTTTGCGGTACTCACAAAGAGCGAGCTTCTGCTCGAAGCTCATGTTTCGGCGCCCAGTATATTTCGCTTTCTTGGTGGCGTCGGCGACCATTGCTCACAGAGAGAGAGCAGTGCCGGCGGCAGCAGGGAAACTCGGAGTTCACGAAGGTTCGGAGGAATGCAGAAGTTGATTTGAGAACCATGAAGAATAACAGTTGACTCTCTTGGGACACGGCGCTCACTACGAACGGATGTCAATTCCAGCTCAAAACTGCTTTATCGCTGCAAAGCACAGATAAGCTCGATGGAGACGGCACCTTGGTGCCGTCTGCACCAGATATTCTTCTTGACAAGAAGGAGGAGGAATCTCGTGATCATGAACGCATGAGTCTTCATTGTACAAAATAGCAATGTCAAGATCATCAACAAATTTTTGGTGCTCCCTGTAAATGCTCTAGCAACCAAGTCATTTCATTTGCCACACAGAAATTGATATAGGCTAGACTTGCTAGCGAATGCACATCCGATCGCGCACAAAGCAATTCTCAGCCTAGACGATTGAGGTGACAAGGCAAGCTGCATGGGTTAGGTGAACGAAACTATGATAAGACGTGATGTGATCCATCTCAACTCTGCAATCTTTTCATTTCTACCAATACCACCTGCGCTACGGCTTCGAGCTCGATGTTGACGGACGAGTTCCTCTTGACAAGAGGGAAGAGAAATCTCATGATTTTTTGTTTTTCAAGATAGAAATCTTCAAGAAATCATTTGTGCTTCCTGTAGATGCTGCTCTACCAACCAATTCGTTTCTTCCGACACACAGGAATCGATACAGGGTAGACTTGCTAGTGAATGCACATTCGGAAGCCACGATTAATCCGTCGACCACAACAGACGTCAATCCTTAGCGAGGAGAGCAACAATCTCAATGGCTTTCAGTTTTTTTTTTTCATTTGCATTAGCTACTAGAATGTGATGTGCAGTTTTGAGCAGCAACACGGGAATGCAGTGGTGATTCTTCCATACAACCAGTCACCGCTGGCTCAAATGCTTTGTGCTGCTGGTGTAACTTTCCGTTTGGCGTGCTGTTCATGGAGCCCATTTTGGGGGACAACCCTAAAGGTGGATGATGAGTTCGGGTCAATCTCAGTTTGATAAGTTGGGTCTGATGACCTCGAAAATGCAGGTTGAAATCGATTCCAGGCTGTGCAGCTGCAGCACATAAGCCTTTCAGAAAGGAAAAGCCAGCAGGTTCACGGTTTGAGGATGTAAAAATCTCATGTTGAGCCGTACGGCAATAAATACTCAATAACAAGTGAGACCTAGTACGAGGTGACGGCGACGCCGCACGTGGGGCACGCCATGTTCTCGTTGAGCTTGGTGACGATGCACTCGTCGTGGAAAATGTGGCCACACGCCAGCGTGGTCGTGTAGCTGAGCGAGCTGCAGCGACTGGCGAGCGACGAGGACGAGCCGCGGCTGCTGCCGCTGTGGCTGTGGCTGTCGTCCGACTCGCTGGCAGGCGACGCGGCCTCCGCGAACGCCTCGCCATCCAGACCCGAGTTGCAGATGGTGCACACACACGGGCAGCTATCAGCCTCAAGCATGGCGTCCTCGCTCTCGTCCGAGGTCGACGACACAAACGAGAGGCACGAGGAGCGGCCGCTGGTCGAGAAGAAGTCGCCCGACTGCTGCTGCTTGAGCTCCTGCTGCTGCTGCTGGGCGACGAGGTGCAGCGGGTGCTTGGGGTTGGCGACGTCGCCGACGACGAAGGCCACGACCTCGCGCGCGACGTCCTCGCTGAGCACGGCGCACGAGAGGTTTGCGCGGCTGACGAGGAACTTCTGCAGCGTCGCGAGGCACTGCTCGAGCGCGTCGCGGCGCTTCTCCATGGCGCAGGAGCTGGAGGCTCCGAAGAGCGACGACCGCGGGAAGTAGCTCTTGATGAACGTGTACAGGTACGGGCACTCAGCCTGGCAGAAGTGTCCGTGCTTCATGGCGCGCAGCAGGTGCTGCTGGAACTCGTGGTACTCCTCGAACGAGCGCCGGTGGCGCCACGAAATGCCGCTGGGCGCGTGGGTCACCTGCAGCTCGTAGCGCACGTCGCGCTTGTTGGTCTTGGACGCCGTCAGGGACAGCGAGAGCTGCTCCAGCAGCTGCAGACGCGCCGGCAGCGGCGCCAATGGCACGCGCTTGCGAGACGAAGACGAAGACGAGGTCGAGTGGCGGATCGGCATGGCTAAAAGCGTTGCAAAGCTTTGCAAAGTGTTGCAATTGGCAATTGGCAATTGCAGCGAGCGGCTCGAGGGCTGTGCGGTGCCCGGGCAATTGGGAAGTGAGTGCTGCGCTCGCAGCTCGCGGCTCTGTTCGAACTGAATGAACGGTGATGAGGCTCGCGAGTGACTCGCGCTCAGTATGCCGTAATACCGCGAACCCGATTACGCCGGACGAGTTGACGGAAGCTTCACACCGCCGCATACATTTCGCAAGAGAAACGCGTAAACGTTGCGACCTTCCGCGGATGACTTGGCTTCAGTAAAGAACGAAGAATGCAGGTCGCGAGTCATCACAAAAGTGGGACAGGCGGCGTAAACAGAATGTCGCTCAAGTCGAGATAAGATTGGTCGAAAAGCTACGGAATCCGACCAATCAGCGCAAAGTGTATCTGCTATACCCACCCATACTGAATCCCATATACTTTGGCTGTTGCTGACGCGGTCGGACATGACACTGACGCGGGGCCAGCAGAGCAATCACCGCTCCGAGTGATGGATGGGATCGGCGGACTGGTGGAATGCAAGGCTGTCTCTGGTCGATGGAGCGTCTCTATCGAGGCCTTCTGTCTATGGACGTGTCGAGCGGGGATACATGGCGGGACCCTGGAGCGTGACGAGCGAGGCGTCGCAATGCGTGGCGCAATCGCGACTTGGCACCGAACAACGACCACTCATGCTGACGCCAAGGCGAGCACCGCGCGCGATTCCGATGGATCGCAGGCGACTTGTTGGTCGCTCGTCGAAGTTTATGGCTCGAGGAGAGAAAGCGTCGCCTTGCTGAGCGTCATCACTCCGAGATGCTCGCACAAAGCTTTGGCCTGAGTCGGTCGCCAGCTGATTTGGCGATCCGCGAGCGGATCGTTCTTCAAGAGCACTTTCGTGTCTGTCTGCGCGAAAAAGTGTAGATCCACCGAGGCAGCGTCATGCGTACGGCATCGGCGCTACGCAATCTCCAAGTGGCTACGTTGAAGCAGCTGCAGAGAAGAACGAGCGGGGAGGCGTCAGCTTACGGAAGTGAGAAACCGCTGTGCCCCACATTTGGGCTGGTGCAGCGTGAACACCTGCCGTGTTCAAGCTCAACAACAACTATAACAACGCACAGGGCTATCTGAAAGCTGGGAGCTTTCATTTCGGCGCAACTTATCGTAGATGCAAATTCAAAACAGGTCTGAGCAGACTGTCAGCTATGGGGCAGCAGGAGAAGGCGCCGGCTGGTTTGCCTTGCATCCAAACACCCCGGACGCCACGGTACCGCAGTAGGCGCCGGCAGGAAGGCCAGGCTGCTTCGCAGGGCATGAACCAGTGTTGGTCGCGGTTCCTTTGCAAATCGGCTCTGCAGCACAAAAGATCCCGGGAACGCCCTCCACGCTGATGGGAGAGCTGCCTGCCGGGCACCCGCTCGCCGTGGTTGGCGTTGGGGTCGAAGTCGAGGTCGGTGTAGGAGTCGAAGTCGGCGTAGGAGTTGGAGTCGGAGTAGGAGTAGGAGTTGAAGCGGAAGTCGAAGTAGGCGCTGGTGTCGGTGACGGTGTCGGTGACGGTGTTGCTGAGCCTGTCGGGCTGTGGCCAACCTTGCATCCGAACACGCCCGATGCCACTGTTCCACAGTACGATCCGTCAGGAAGGCCTGCCTGGGGCACTGGGCACGATCCGGTGTTGGTCGCTGTTCCCTTGCAGATTGGCTCAGCAGCGCAAAAGATGCCAGGAACGCCTTCCACACTAATTGGGCTGCTTCCTGGCGGGCACCCGTTTGCCGAGGTTTTTGCTGGGGTTGAAGTAGGCGTCGGCGTTGGCGTCGGTGTAAGTGACGGCGTCGGGGTTGGCGTTGATGTCGAAGTGGGCGTTGGCGTCGAAGTCGCGGGACCACTTGGGTTACGACCAACCTTGCAGCCAAAGACGCCCGATGCTACCTTGCCGCAGTACGAGCCATCGAGTAGTCCGTCCTGAGCCACGGGGCAGGACCCCGTGTTCGTCGTCGTACCCATGCAGATAGGTTCCGCGGCACAAAACACGCCAGGGGCGCCTTCCACGCTGATGGGAGAACTGCCAGCCGGGCACCCGTTTGCTGTGGTAGCTCGAGGAGTAGAAGTTGATGTAGGCGTAGGAGTTGGGGTCTGAGTTGGCGTAGGAGTCGTCGTTAGCGTCGGGGTTGGCGAAGGCGAAGTAGTTGGCGTTGGCGCTGGCGTTGAACTAGAATTCGGGTTGCGACCAGCCTTGCAGCCGAAGACCCCAGAGGCAACCGTTCCGCAGTACGATCCATTAGGCAGCCCTGTCTGAGGCAAGGGGCAGGACCCAGAGTTCGACTTGGTTCCCATGCAAATGGGTTCCGCCGCACAAAAGATACCTGGTACGCCTTCAACACTGACCGGCGTACTACCGGCCTCGCATCCGTTTGCCGTGGTAGCTCGAGGAGTCGAAGAAGTAGCCGTCGCAGTTGGGGTAGGTGTTGGCGTGGTGCTCGGGGTTGATGACGGGGTTGGGGCGGGAGCCGGTGTCGGAGATGCCGTCGGAGCCGGCCCTGCCTTGCAGCCGTAGACATTAGAGCGCACAAGACCGCAGTACGATCCGTCGGGGAGACCGGGCTGCACTCCAGGACACGCCCCGCGGCCGTTGTGGGCCATGCAGATGGACCCCGAGACGCAGAAGATGCCGATCTGTCCCTCGACACTCATCTCAAGCTCTCCAAGCGCCGAGTTGCACGGCGCGTACGCTTGGACTGTCGGCAGACTGACGATCAGTGAGGCAAAGGCCAGCGCCGCAGAAAAGCTCTTGAACATTGGTGCTGGGGTGTGGAAGGGTGTTGGGGAAGGGAAGAGTGTAGCAAGCTGCTGCCGCTAGTGCCGATGGCTAGGCAAGTTGGAAAGTGAGGGTTGCCTCTCAAGGGCGGTGGCTGATGATAGGCAAATCACAGTCGCATGGTGTCCGATCGCAGGCAAAAACTGCGATCGTGGTGACAGGCTTTCATGCGACTGGGAGCCCATGCTGTCGAGCTATTCTAGTTGCCCTCAATAACTGTCAAACATGATATGATAGCTTCAAGTTGAAATCCACAAATTAGTTGTGAAGTTCACTTGATTAAAGTAAAAATGTCCATAAACAGAGGCTTGCTCTATCCACGTGCGATCCGCGAAATCATCCACGTGTGACGTGGTCCTTTTTACCTAAACCCTAATTGATTGGCTAATCATAATCAATGACGCAGAGGCATGATGTCGAGTCAGCGAGCGAGCAGCTCCGATCGGTGTCGGGAGCTCCTCATTCCTCTGGTTGTCGCTCTTCCGGCTGCAGTTCATCGCATTCCAGAGCTCCAACGCGATTGCAACGGTCCCAGAAGCGCTTTTCGCCAGTTTGCAAGTCTTCGTTTTCGACTCTACGATCGTCGAAACGGCCATGGCGGTGCCTCGGGGCTTCATCCGCGACCACCCGGGCGCCAAGTTCCAGCCTGGTACGCTCAACTCAAGCTTTGCTATACGCTGCTCCCTGCTTTGCATTTGCAACTTGCAATTTGCAAGCTCTTTGAACATGGGCTGACCCAAATTGCCAATGACAACATCAGAGCGGGATCGGTACTTCCTCTACGTGTCGATGGCGTGTCCGATGGCCTGCAGCGTGCTGGCCGCCATCAACCTCAAGAACCTGCAGGAATTCGTCACGGTCGTGGTCGCACACCCAGTTTTCCGCCGCACGAGGCCCGGAGATCCGGCCGATCAGCACAACGGATGGACGTTCGTCGACCCGCGCAACACGCCGGTCGTGGCTGGACCGACGGGACTCGGGCAGTACTCGACTCGAGGATGCACGCCCGACCCGCTGTACAATGCTGCGAGCGTCCGGGAGCTGTACGAGCGGGGCTGCTCGCACCGAGGCTGCTTCACAGTGCCGCTGCTTTGGGACGCAAAGTCCCAGTCGATTGTGTCGAACGAGGTGACCGATTTGGTCCGCATGTTCAACAGCGCGTTCCGAGACCTCGTGCCCAGCAAGTACGACCTGTATCCGCCGCACCTAGCGGGCGAGGTCGACGACATCACCCGCTGGGTCGACGAGAAGATTGTGAGCGTCGTGTACAAGTGCGGCTGCAAACCGACCCAAGAAGGCTACGAGGCGGCGTGCAACATGCTGTTTGACGCGCTCGACGCTCTTGACGAGAAGATCCTCAGCCGCCGACGGTACCTCGCGTGCAGCGAGCAAATTACCGAAGTCGATCTGCGTCTATTTGGTGTGCTCATCCGCTTCGACGAGGTCTTTGCCATCCTTTTCAAGCTGAACAGGAAGCTGCTCCGACAATACCACAACCTGTTCAATGTAAGTTTTTTTACAAGGGATGTGAAGCCGATCTGAATGAAGATGCTAATGGTTTTGTTGCTCCGTGCAGTACACCAAGGAGCTGTACCAGATTCCAGAGATCCGCGCGACGGTCGACATGGAGCACATCAAGATGGCGTACTTTGGCTCGCAAATTCATTTGAATCCGTTCGGCATCATCCCGGCCGGCCCAAACGTGGACTTCATGGCTCCACACGACAGGTGGCGGTTCCGAACGTAGGCTCCATTGTCATTGCCAATCCCCCAAGTTTTTCAGCAAGCAGAAGCAAGTTATCGCATATTATCACTCAAATTCTCATGAAAGTTAGACAACAAACATCACCGCCAGAGTAGTTGCAGTAGAGATAGAGCCTGAACATCACATCAAGTTTCACTTTGAGCTCGTTTGTTAATCTCCTGCAGATCTAATAGCATCACTGCGATAACCCGTCGGCAAGTCGAACAGATCCCGACACCACGACAGCTGCCACCGAATGGTACACAAATCATAATCGGTGCATCAACACATCACTTCGCTAGTCGTCTATGCAGTGGTTCTCACAGTTCGAACTCCACACAAAATTTAAAGCATGACATACACAATGAAGCAATCCATGCAATGAGCAAGGTTCTTGAGCTTTGCAGTGCTGCTGCCACCGACCGGATGGCCATTGATGCGCATTGTGTAGCCATGTTAGGAGCCCCTCGACGACAGTCTCGCCATGACACACAACGCATCCATGCGTCGCTCGATCAAGACTCCGCAACGCCACGAGCTCAAGCTCCTGCACCACTTGTCGATTCCCCGCGCTCTTCCTCCACCGCCTCCGCTCTTCGGCAACCGCGCGCTGCAGCTCATCCGCCTTGCACACCACCTCGCCAGCATGCCGCAGCCCTACAACGCGCACATTGAGCCTCGAGCGGACGCCGAGTTCCCGGCGGAGGCTGGTCGATACCACCTCTATGTGGCCTACGCGTGCCCGTTTGCGTCTCGAGCCCTGGCGTCTCGCAACCTGAGCAACCTCCAGGACGTCGTCAGCATCTCGGTCGCCCACCCGATCTTCCAGAAGACTCGTCCTGGCGACGACAGCGACTCGCACGTTGGCTGGGCATTTGTGGACCCGGCTACGACGCCTACAGTCACTGCCGCTGACGGCTCGGTCTACTCGACCGACGGCTGCATTCCTAACACGATCAACAACGCCAAGTTTGCTCGCGATCTGTACGAGATGGTCGACAAGACTCCTCGTGCGTTCTCGGTGCCCGTGCTGTGGGACAAGAAGAAGCAGACGATCGTCTCGAACGAGTCGGCTGACATCCTGCGAACACTCAACTCGGGCTTCCGCGAGCTTGTCCCCACCAACTTTGACCTGTATCCTGCGGGACACGAGAAGGAGATTGAGGCTGCCAACAACGGCATCGTGGCGGAAATCACGAGCGCATACTTCAAGTCGGCGTTCGCCGCTGACCCCGATGTGTCGAGCACCGAGTGGAAAAACGTATTTGCTGGCATCTCAAAGCTGGAAACGCTGCTTGGCGAGTCCCGGTACGTGGTGCATGGGTTGGGCTTGACCGAGGCGGACGTGCGGCTCTTTTTCACGCTGATCCGTGTGGACGTGACGGACGCGGAGGCGAGTCTCGAGGCATTCCCGAACGTTGTCGGGGTGAGAGAGCTGTTGATTATATTTCATGTGAGTCGAGGAATGCTATCCACTGACACCGTCTTGTCCTGCCAACAGTATTTGAGAGAGCTGTACCAGATCCCAGGGCTGAAGTCGACGCTGAACTGGGGCCATTTGCGACTGAGCCTCAAGAACCGTAAGCCCGGCACTCCGGAGCTGCCTGGTCCACAACTCGACTACGAAGCTCCACACAACCGAAGCATATCTATCCACAGTTAAAGCAAACCACCATCAAGGTGTGTGATGAAGATTGCCATCACAAAGTTGTCCTTGCATAAGCTCAGTGGCGTCCACGCACCTTTATTCACGCTGATGGAAATTCCAATGCAACGGATTTTGTCAGACCGGACAGCATCCAGGATTCTTTGTGGGAAGAGTAGCACTTGGCGGGAACGTGGAGTAAATGCCGCGGGAGTCTTTCGGCCTCATTCGGGAATTTTCCAACAAAAGAAGAAGCGAAGACTTGAAGACATTTGCAAGTGTGTCGGTTACTATGGCAATGCCTATTGATCGGGAACTGTTTCGTCAAGCTTATGAAGGCAATCTTACACTCGTGGAGCACTTCATTAGTTCTGACGCAAACCCTAATGCTGAGATCGATGGACGGACACCACTCATGTTCGCGCTGTACCGTGGTCATTTTCGTGTCGTGAAGTGCTTGGTAGCATACGGAGCGCGCGTTGATGTGATCGACCCAGCTCACATTGAAAAACGGCAATATCACAAGTATGAAGGAGTTTATAAGATACAAATTTCTTCTTGTTCGTTGCTCTCTTGGGCAGCCAGAGAAGCTAACCTCGACGCTGTTCGCTGTCTTGTCGAGTGTGGCGCGGACGTCAACGCGAGAGATTCGTTTGGAGAGACGGCACTGATGAAGGCAACATTAAGGAATGATTTGAGCATTCTAAAATATCTTGTCGAGAATGACGCAGATGTCGAGAGAAAGAATTTTTTTGGGCAAACACCTCTAATGGTTGCGCAAGCTCACAGATACTTCAGTGTTGTTAAAACACTAGTATCGAAGGGAGCACTCGTCGATGTCGTAGACCCAACGCGGGTAAACCTCCGCCGCATTGTTACCGATGGAGGCAGCACACACGTGGAGGAAATGCCTCCGTGTGCATTGCTCATTTGGGCTGCCCAGGATGACTACGAGGCGGTACAATGCCTAATTGAATGTGGAGCCAACGTGAACATAAGAGATGCTTCTCAAGAGACCGCTCTCATGAAGGCAGCAAAGGCAAACGAAGTCAACATTGTCAAATATCTTATCAAGAACGGTGCCGATGTCGATGCTAAAAATTATAAAGGTGAAACAGCGATCCGGATGGCTGCAGCCCGTCACTACGAGCGCGTGGAAGAGTTGCTTGCACCACTGGTTTCAAAGTGGAAACGCAACGGACAAGAGCAACAAACGCGATTGGCACGACCTAATTTGACGACGGACACCCTTGTCATGCTTGAGATCGAGTTGCTGGAGAAAGAGTTTTCTAAAAACGGAGAATGCCAAGCAAAGTGGCTTGATGCAGACGTCGTCGTTAAATGGTTTAATTCAGATACATCCCAGTCGTCTTTTAGTGACGAAACTTACCTTTGGGAACGCCTGCGTCACCCGAATGTGATCAAGCTGTATGAAGCGTGTGGTGTGGGGGATCTTCAAATCTTTGTACAAGAGTTTGCAAGCAAAGGATCGTTGATAGATTATGTCAAGGAAAACCATGCCGATCCTACGGCATCTTGGAAATTTATCTATGAGGCAGCTCTTGGTCTTCAATACCTCCACGAGCGCAATATTGTGCATGGGAACCTACAGTGCAAAAACATCCTTATCGGCAGCGATGGGGTAGCGAAACTCGCAAACTTTTCTCTTAGCGAGGTAGCTCGAGATCACCCAAATCCGACTGCGTTTGTCGCAGCAATGCGGTGGAGAGCTCCTGAACTATTACCCATTACAAGAACGGAACCGACATTTGAGTCTGATGTGTATTCACTTGGGCTCTGCATACTCGAAGCCATGACAAAGAAACAGCCGTGGGGTGACTCTGTATCAGACACATATGTGAGGAATATTAAGCCAGATTGGGTTCCAGAAACTTCAGATAAACACGAGCCGGATGGCTTAGAAGGTTTCACTCGCGATTTGGTGAAGAGAATGTGTAGCCAGGATCCCGCAAAGCGTGCCAGTCTTGCGTTCGTTATAGACGAGCTGAAGAAAATAGCAAACCCATATAGTGTGCAGCCAGGGTGGGTTCCTGAAGTTACTCTCAACAATTTTAACGGTGGCAAGGCGCGCAAACTGTGGGAAACCCTGCAAAAACAGCTCGCGGGAATCAGTGATTTGTGGCAACCGCTCGAATACTTGGCTCAAGAACTATCATTGCTATATAACCGAGTCAACGTGGTGGTGGGCAACTCTGCGCACGTGATTCAATGCTTTCACGGCGTTGTACAGGACTTCAGTACCTTGCTCTCAACTTTTCCAGTAAACCAACAAAGTTTGCAGTCTTCTATCAGCATCGATCCTCACACGAGCATACATGAGATTGAACACCAGATCTTCAACTTGTGGCGATTAGTTGGCGAATCGAGAACTGTGATTGAAGAGCGAAGGAACCAGCAGCGACGTCGTTGGGTAGAAATACTTGAATCTGACAAGTCTGGCTCGTGTTTTATGCTGAACAACCTGCAATCACCTGTTGAGCGAGACGCGATTCTGAATTTTTTGAAGGTTGAGATTCAAAATAGCAATGGACAACATTATTCACACGAGCAGATCAAAATATTGCAAAAAATATACCAAAGTACCGTGGGCAGTGACGGAGTCCAAGAAATTGAGCAAGGTGCGATTGCACCAAATTGGTTCATCCGTCGGTTTGAGCTCGGGTCGAGCGAGCGATCACGCGTTGGAAAAGGCGGATTTGGTTGTGCCTATCATACAAAATGGCTTGGCTCAGATGTCGTTGTGAAAGAGCTTGGTCAGTCTTCTTCAGCACACTCAAATTCAGGTCCATACTCGACAACAAGTAGTGAAGTTGAATCGAGACCAAACGAAGGACAAAAGCTATCCCCAGAGGTGTTGCAGATATTTTACAACGAAGTTGATGTCTGGTTCAAGCTGCGTCACCCCCATGTCGTTGAGCTTTTTGGCGCTTGCCACAACGAGAAACCCTTTTTTGTCTGCGAACACGCCCCAAATGGAACCCTGCGCGGTTACCTACATGCCCAGCCAAAGCACATTTGGGAAAAGTTGTACGAGACCGCACTCGGTGTCCAGTATCTGCACGCACGTGGTGTTGTTCATTGCGATCTCAAGGGTGACAACATTTTGATCGGAAAAGACGGAAAAGCAAAGGTAACGGACTTTGGATTGAGCTTCATGCTATCGAGTGGAGGGCACAGCAAGACGACGGCTGCTTTGCATTGGGTCGCACCAGAATGCTTGCCAAATAACGGCGAGAACTCCGGCAATGGGGAATATCCAACGTTCAAATCTGACGTATATGCATTAGGAATGTGCATTGTGGAAGCAATGAGGGTTGTTGATTCAATCGAAGGTGACGAAGTACACCTGAATCCATGGTGCGACCTTGAAAACGTCGTCGTCAAGATGAAGGCAAAGCATCGCGAGCTCCCTCCTAGACCGAAAATGTGTACTGATACTCAGTGGATCTTGGTTGAGCGTATGTGTTGCTTCGATCCAGAAAAGCGAATTGTGATCTCAACTGTTGTCGAAGAGCTGGGCAAGCTGGCTGGTCTTGAACAGGCATCCGTTGATAGTGTGGAAAGCTCGTCATATATGCCTACTAGCATGATCCAGGAATTATTGATGAGACTTCAAGACCTCCAGTCGACCACGCGCAGTGATGAACGCCGTAGTGCCTCTGTGTATGGGATTCTTGAATTGGCATGGAATCGACTTCAAACCACTTTCGACAAGCTCTCTGAGACTGAGAGTAGCTCGACTGTGACATCGGAATTCTCTACAGTGATGAAACACACCCAGGATGTGACAACTGATCTGATTGGGAAGAAGTGCAACACGATTTCTGAATTCACAACGGCAAGTCTTCGTGCTCTCGCACTCCATCGTCAGATTGACAAGTTTCTCGACGCCAATTTTCTGAGTAAAGCTGAGGGTGAGGCCATCGACGACTATCGGATGAGATGCAAACAACTTATAATGGGAGTGAAGGGAGCAGATGTCATGAGCCACCCGTAGATACGCCTCACGAGTGTCGATTAAGCATCCCAGGAGCTTATGAATAGTGCAATGTTTCTCCGTCGACATCTTCACAATATATCTTTTCGCCTACTTGACTAGGAATGCTTCTCTGGTCAATGATGACTTGTTAGCATATCACTATTAAGTCCAGTCACTGCCTCGAACAAAACGCGCATTATTCGTCTGTAGTGAATGGAAGCAACAGCAACTAGACCTGAACAAGTTGGGAAGACCTTTGAGCCAGCGCATTGTTATCCGTGCGAGTGGAAAAGCTGCAAAGGAATACGCTCTACACCTTGTTCATTTCGCTCAGGCTCCCATTCAATTTGCTCTATTACAGTAACTACATGCAGAGCACAGCTCAGAGTATTGGACAACAATTAAACAACATTACATTGGAGTATTGCTCGTACGAAGTAAGCGTACTCGAGCATCATCGTCTGGAGGTCAGGCGGAGTTTGCTCAAATGTGAGATCCTGCAACAGAGACATATCAACGTATATCTAGCTGCCTGACCTTGATGACTGACCGCTGACTCAGGTCAGACGCGGACTCCTCGTCCAGGCGGAGAATAACGGCCGACTGAGCGTCACGATACCAATTTGTCACTCTTCAATTTTTTCCCAAGCCAACTATAGTCAAAACATCCCGATGGCTGCTCCTGCTCCGTATCGCTCCTACATTCAGCCTGAAGCTGACGCCGAGTTCCCTGCTGCCAAGGACCGATACCACTTGTACGTGTCGTACGCGTGCCCATTTGCAAGTCGAGCTCTAGCGGCACGCAATCTCAAGGGACTCGAAGACGTAATTGGACTGTCAGTCGTGCACCCCATTTTCCAGAAAACCAAGCCCAACGATGAGAGCGATACCCATCGTGGCTGGACGTTTGTTGACCCAGCTAAAGTATCGGCGATCACAGGGCTGCACGGTCGAGTCTACTCGACCGAAGGTTGTATCCCGGACACAGTTAACAATGCAAAGTTCGCTCGCGACCTGTACGAGATGGTCGACCCAGCCCCTCGCAAGTTCTCGGTGCCGATCCTGTGGGACAAGGTGAAAGGCACGATCGTGTCGAATGAATCGGCCGACATTCTTCGCACGCTCAACACGGGCTTCCGCGAATTGGTTCCAGAATCAAACGCCATCGACCTGCTTCCTCCTGCCATCGAGGCCCAAATCGACGAGGTCAACAACGGGATCGTCGCCGAGATCAACGCGGCGTACTTCAAGGCTGCGTTCGCCCACACCGCAGAGGAGACTGCAAGCGAGATGAAGAATGTGTTTCCGGCACTTTCGAAGCTGGATGACATCCTTATCAAGAACCGATACGTCGTGGCTGGCGCGGGCATCACAGAAGCAGACATTCGGCTTTTCCACCTGCTAATACGCGTCGATTGTCTGCAGCGTCCGGCTGAGGACGGATCGTCGCCCTCACTCGCGCAGTTCACCAACATCGTCGGGGTGCGTTACTGAAATTTGCTTGTGCGAGCTTGTTGTGCTGCTTTTTCCTCTTCTTACATGAACGATGGAGAGCAGTACCTACGGGAGCTGTACCAGATTCCAGCGCTCAAGAAGACTGTCAACTGGAACCACCTTCGCATCGGCGTCATGAACCACAAGGGCGAGGCCGACGACGCCGTGCTCACCGGCCCTTACATCGATTACGACGCTCCCCACGGCCGCGAGACGCTCTGACCATCAACTTATGAAGATGTTTGACCCTTTGCTGGAAGTTCGCCAGTCGAGAACGCTTCAATCAACCAGTTGCACTTGGTGATCGATGGCTTCTCATCTGCAACGGCGGACTCGTCTTCCGGCCAAATCTGCAATTTCCCAAACTCAAGTGAGATCATCCATCTAAACTAATACCACACTCATGCACTACTCTATACTCTAACATCCAATATCACAGGTGAATCTGGATACTAAGTTGTAGTAGCTGTATACAAACTATTAATGCTATATTCAGTGTAGGAGGACTAACCTAATCAAGCAAATCGCGACGACCAGTTCATTTCTGAAGTCGCGCTGGACAAGTGAGACCGTGGTGACCAGCAACTGATAGCCATGGCTGCGACTTCTACGACGGACCCGTTCCTGCTGGAGGCGATCCGCGAGGCCGAGCTGGGGCTGAACGAGGGCGGCATCCCCATCGGCTCGGTGCTGGTGATCGACGGGCAGATCGTGGCCCGCGGCCACAACCGCCGCGTGCAGAAGGGCAGCGCCGTGCTGCACGCCGAGATGGACTGCCTGGAGAACGCCGGGCGGCTCTCGGCCGCCGACTACGCGCGGGCCACGCTCTACTCGACGCTGTCGCCCTGTGACATGTGCAGCGGCGCCGTGCTGCTCTACAAGATCAAGAAGGTGGTCGTCGGCGAGAACCAGACCTTCCAGGGCCCCGAGGCGTACGTGCGCTCGCGAGGTGTGGACGTCGACGTCGTGCACGACGCCCAGTGCGTCAAGCTCATGGAGGACTTCATCCGCGACAAGCCGCAGCTCTGGAACGAGGACATCGGTGTCTGAGGAGTTCCGGGTTGAGGAGACGGTGGTGGTGGTCCTGATAAACCCAACACGGCATTTTCCTGATGCTGTTGATGACTTTGAATGCTTTTCATGAAGAGATGGCTGTGGCGAGGTTGAGACGTCGCTGGTGCCGATGCAACGGCACGCGGAGCACCCACCAGCAGCTAACTAGCAGCATGTCGTCGCCATGAAGGACTCCATACATCACCGCCATTGATTCGCCCGTTATACTCCTATACCATATATTCACCTCTAAATAAAATGTCAATTTCCACTGTTAACTACTCATTTAACCTCTATCAATATATATAAATAGTAAATATATTTAGTAGCCATTCTTGCGGCGCTACGTTGCGACTTGGTCGCTGCCGACGTCACTCGCAGATCGGCGTCGCAGCCCCGAGGTCTCCGTCCATTTCCATTTTTCTCCTCGTCGGCAATGCTTTCGACCGCTTCCA
Organism: Phytopythium chamaehyphon; assembly: GCA_023334415.1. Lineage (NCBI taxonomy): Eukaryota > Oomycota > Peronosporomycetes > Pythiales > Pythiaceae > Phytopythium > Phytopythium chamaehyphon. The sequence continues at coordinate 2,343 of JAASGX010000557.1, read as the reverse complement.
GGCTCTCGAGGCCGAGCAAGGCGGCTGCAAAGCTCTCTACGCGCTTCAAGACGACCGCCACCGCTTCTGGTCAAGCGAAAGCGCCAACTCCAGCGCCAGAGCCGCAGCCGTACCGCGAGTACATCCAGCCGGACGCCAGCGCCAAGTTCCCGGCCGAACGAGGTCGTTACCACCTCTACGTGGCCTTCTCGTGTCCGTTTGCGAGCCGCACGCTGGTCGCACGCAACATCAAGGGGCTCGAGGACGTCGTCAGCGTGTCGGTGGCGCACCCGATCTTCCAGAAGACCAAGCCGAACGACCACGAGGACAAGCACCTGGGCTGGGCGTTCGTGGACCCCAAGTCCCAGCCGACCATCTCGGCAGTCAACAGCAAGATGTACGCGACCGAGGGCGCCACAATTGACCACGTGAACGGCGTGCAGTTCGCGCGCGACCTGTATGAGATGGTCGATCCGACTCCTCGCAAGTTCTCGGTGCCGATCCTGTGGGACAAGAAGCAGCAAACAATCGTCTCGAACGAGTCGGCCGACATTGTGCGCACGCTCAACACGGGCTTCCGCGAATTGGTTCCAGAATCAAACGCCATTGACCTGCTTCCCGAGGCCATCGCCGAGCAGGTCGAAGCCGCCAACAACGGCATCGTCATGCAGATCAGCCGCCCGTACTTCAAGGCCGCGTTCGCGCACTCGGCACAGGAGACGCAGGACGGGCTCAACGAGGTGTTCCCGGCCATCGCGCAGCTGGACCAGACGCTCGGCAGCAACCGGTTCCTCGTTGAAGGATCTACGGACGTCACCGAGGCCGACATTCGCCTCTTCCACCTGCTCGTGCGCGTCGACGTGGCCCAGCTGCCCGTTTCCAACCAGCCCACGCTCAACGACTTCCCCAATGTCGTCGGGGTGCGTATCTCTCATTGCATTCCTACTGCTGGTGATTGGGATTGTTTCATGGATCTAACTAACTTTCGTGTGTTGTTTGTGCTTTGATGACATTTAGTATCTGCGTGAACTTTACCAGCGACCGGCGTTCAAGAAGACGGTCAACTGGGACCACCTCCGCCTCGGTCTCATCAACCACAACCTGCTCGGCCCCATTCTCTCGGGCCCCTCGGTCGACTACGAAGCTCCCCACGGCCGCGATTGAAGCTCGTATAGCACTCGACAAAACCACCAAGCAGGCATGATTTCGAGCCAATTTTCGACCTTCACATCCAATCTCGAGCTCCACAACGTTCCCATGCTGACTTTCCATTGCTCCCATCGATCTTTTCCCGCGTTGCTGGTGCTTTGACGCGCGTCACCTCCGCGAAAACCACGTCACCTGCATCTCTAGCGACAATTGGCCAGCACCAAGTGACGCTTCTCCAGTCGGATCCATGAGGAATCAGGTATTGATATAATACCATTAAACTAATATCCTCAAATATGATTTACATATTGGAAATCATTGTGGAAGCTGATATAATATCTGGATTTAGTAAAACCTATTTTGACTATCAATTATGACAGTTCTCGTCCACTTCAACTTGCTCGATTAGCAATCAAATCGTCTATAACAAATTTAAAGAATCGAGAATGAGTGTTATACTCAAATAAAGTGTATGGATCGTTTACCTCTCCCAACACATATCGGTTATCTATTCACGCAGGTTTTTAAGCATCCCGCATGACGTCATCAGCTTTTGGTTACGCGGCCACGTCAGTCATGAGTAGCTATCATTGGTCTCACTTGCAGTTCTGCTTGGCTATCATGAGCTCGCTGCTCACTCGCTCACTTGCCAACTTGAAAGCTTCCAGCCACCTCAAGCTCTCTCCTCGCCACTTTTCCACTGCAATGGCAGCTCCCTACCGCTCGTACATCCAGCCTGAAGCCGACGCCGAGTTCCCAGCCGAAGCTGGTCGCTACCACCTCTACGTCACGTACTCGTGTCCGTTTGCGTGCCGAGCCCTCGCTGCCCGCAACCTCAAGGGCCTTGAGGACGCCGTTAGCCTCTCGGTGGCCCACCCGATCTTCAACAAGACCAAGCCCAACGACCCGGAGGACTCGCACCTCGGGTGGACCTTTGTGGACCCGGCCACGGAGCCCACGCTCACGGCCGTCAATGGCAAGACGTACCCAACGGACGACTGCATTCCCGACACGGTCAACCATGTTCGCTATGTGCGTGACCTGTACGAGCTCGTGGACAAGGAGCCTCGCCGCTACACGGTGCCGATCCTGTGGGACAAGAAGAAGCAGACGATCGTCTCGAACGAGTCGGCCGACATCCTTCGCACTCTGAACACGGGATTCCGTGAGTTGGTGCCGTCGAACGTGGACCTGGTGCCCGCCGACCACGAGCAG